>JAQFVV010008793.1:0-22550 GCA_028023455.1 Epiperipatus broadwayi | reverse complement strand
ATTACAAGTAATTGCAAAATATCTAGAAAGAGACCATATCCAAAATAAATAAATGAAGTAGCAAATTTAGAAAATAAAACTATGGATAAAAAAAACTGAATTAAACTTGAAAAAACTTTCATTCTGGTATACACTTGATTTGAAAGTAGGCTAAGTGGAATAATTTTTTAAAGTAGCTTATTAATTTCCAACTAATGAACCATGTGAACAAGCTGATTGATAAAAAAAGTGGATATTGAATGTTATCTAAAAAAGAGGGATACATTGTCAGTTACAAGTATGATAATGCTATTTTAGTAACTGATATGTTTTACATTGTAGTAGAATATACAAATAATAATTTTTTTCTTTACTATCAGAATAACATTTTTAAAAAATTACAATAAAAGTAACAAAAAATCTTTTTGACAGCTTTAATTCATAAAGTTAGTCACATAAAGTGAAATTACAGATGAATACAACATATGATCATAAACGTAAACATAGACTCAATTCCTGGAAAACGACATAACAAATGTTTGATCATGATTTAAAATTAGAACTATGATCCTACATTCTAATCAAACAGATATAACTTTCAAATATTTTCATTATTTATAAAATTACTTGGTTAATAAATGTAAAAAAAAATAAAGCATTTATTTCCATACCTTTAGATAAAAATGGCTGTAGTCTAAGTGACCATAATAATCTGATTAAGTCTTTAATTGAGAAATCTTCATAATGATCTCGATTTTTACACCTGATAACAATAAAATATCTAATACTAGAATATAGTTGGAAAATAAAACAAAGCAAAAATTAAAAAAAAATACTTAAATAGCATTTACAGAGGTTACTATATTATCAAGTGATTCAGAAATTACTCCCTTTTTTATAAGTTTGATGAATCTAAACTATAATTTTGCTAACAAAAGATATAAATAATTAAACTATTAAAATCATTGCTTATTGTTTATATGAACTCAGTTCAAAATCAACAACAACAACAACAACAACAACAACAATAATAGTAATAATAATAATAATAATACTAATAATAATAATAGTATTTAATAATAATAATATTAATAGATAATATCAATATCAATCATGCGAACTGAGAATATTATACTTTTTCTGTATTTAGCAAACGAAAACCATTTTTTACACATTTATATAAATAAATATCTTTTTGCTAAATACAGACGGCGTCATTAATGCTGTCCATAAACCTTTCAATACAATTGTTAGTTTACTGATCTACTTTTAATTCTCCTACTTAGTAGATATAATTCTGGATTGCAGAAACGCTGGATGTTTTGAAAAAGTTATCGTAACGTTATTCAACAATTATGGAAAAAAAGAATCGACAATTAATAGTCACACCAGGATTTGAATGAGTCACTTCTAGTCGCAAACCATAAAGAACTTGGTAAAAATTAGAAAAAACAAATTGTGAAAGCAAAAATGGATCCTCAATTGAACACTGTTAATATTATCAGTAGTAGCTTCAACTTTGAATAAGTTGTAATAATACGGAATCTCTAAAAATTGTAATAATACAACGTAAGCAACTATTGTTACTAAATGTTAAACTGGACTTATTCAAACTACAAAACAAAACAATAAACTCAGTGGGAACCTATTCCTAATTAAAAACAATTAATTCCATTATGCTACAAGCTTCAATATGGATAGGTAACTATCCTTAAAAATATCTGTCGTTAAATTGCCCATATTTTCTAAACTAATAAGTTATAAATATTCAATAAAGAGATGAGGATAACATATTTAATAATTGAACGATATACTCCTTCATAATTGGTGAGTATGCAAAAATAAATATGTCCCACGTCAGTGGCAAAATACCTTAACGAAATTAAAAACTGTCCATCTTCTAAATCATTTTGAAATGATAATTTTAATGAACGTAAAATTCAATAGGCATCTACAGTTGTGTTATTAAAAAGACACCATATCAAAACGATATTGTTTTATTTTTATCCAATTTCATGAAAGTTAATAATTGTAACTTTATAAAATAATATTTTTTTAAAAGTTAAACAATATAATAATAGAGTGTTTAGTCAAAATTTTGCATTTTTTCCATTTTCATTTAATTCATGCAGTTAAACACATAATGTATCTATACCTAAACTATCTAACATTTAAAATAATACACACATACTCAAAATGATACCAATTTGTAAAGCATATAGTACCATTTATCTGTAATTCTTTATTTCAATGGACAACAACACAAAAAGGCTAAAACCTTTCTCTGATATTTTTGCACTCTAATTAAAATGTGAAAAGCTATATTATATATCAATGGGCTCAGATTAAATTGTTCACAAGAGGATTATCTAAGCATCAGCATATTTTCATGAAAATATGTTTTAAAAACTATTCAATGTCAAAAGGTCTGAATATCATTAAAAATTCAAAAACGACTGTATTTAATGTATGGAAAATTATAAAATTAATAAATAAGTCTATTAAGTATATAAGGTAAGTCATATAATAAACCAATTTTGCTTACTAATCACAAATATTTTAGAGCCATAATAATATTTTTTTGTTTATATTCTGGTATGTATGTGTTTCTTACAATTGCAAGATTAGAAAAGGCTCTTTAAATGTTCTAAATTTAGCAAATAAAATCACTACTGAAGTATCGTTATTTATTCTATGTTTTGAAAAAGAATTGTTTCAATTTTCTAAAAAGTCTTCATTATGATTTAATAATTTTATCTATTATTATACTTCCTTCATCTTATATAAGATTGCAAATAATATTTAACATAGGTTTCTGACATTAACACCATTGTTCTTCTCACTCGAACTATTCATGAAAGCAGTAGATAAAATTTGAAAACTAATGTAGATGGTTAATATTAATATTGCTTGTACTATTGAATATAAAAACATTTGAAACTACCACTTTGCCGTAAGTCGTTTTACTTTTAATAAATCTAGAGTTTTTAATTTGTTTAATGGCAAACATCAGAGTTAAACAACAAAATCTCACTATATAATTTAATTTACTATATACAATATAAACAATTAATAAAAAAAATAATAACGTCAAGAAAGACAAAGTAAAAAAATGTGTATCTGAGTATCTGTCAATGTAGATGATATGAAATGAATTGTAATAGAAATTAAAAAAAAATCATTATTAATATCAACGGATGCACAATTAATCTGATTTTATTTTCTAATGCTTTATCCTATAATAACAAATCATTTTTTTTTTTTTGTAATTTAAAAATATTCATGGCAGTGATTGATTTTATTTCTGTATTCTCTTTAAAATAATCACATTATTCTAACAAATAGAAATATTTTATATTAATAAATATCAATTATATTAAAATACACACTTATACTCAAAATCTTGGCGTACATTCGTTATTAGTAGTGCAATTATCTACAATTTAGAAAATTATGATATGGGGCAATATCTCACCAGAGTTTATTTAGTTTATCATAAATTAATATTTTTTAAGTCAAATTGTAACTTCATACATGTTAAAAATAATATAGTCTAGCAAAGAAATTAATATATCTATATTACTATATAAATGTGAAATTTTGTTAGTTATTCTATAATTCAACAAATACTGCACCATTGTTGATGAATTTTGCATACTCTTTTTTGTATAAAATCTTCATCGTATATAATTGTTTTAAAAACTGGTAATTTTTGATATAAAAATGCTTCCAAAATTGGAAGCATTTTCAAATGATGTCATAAAATGTAAAAAAAGGGCAGCACTGATTAAATTATTACAGACATTGAAAACACGTTTGGAATGAAAATATAATTTTAGCAAAGTAAAAAATTGCACTTGGTTTGTTCCATGTAATTTAATTTCTCATTTGAAATTTCACTGAGTTATACTAATGAATTTGATAAATGTTTAGGACTTCATTTTAAATGTATTTAACATGTGAGAAAGTAAATTTTAAAATGGTTCAGGTAGAGCAAAAGAAAACCAAATAATGAAAATTGTCATTTTGATTTACTTTTACTATTAAATATATGGTTCTTTTAATAAAGAAAGTACTTGGTAAACCAAAATTTAATTTCATAAATATATATTTTAAATTAGTTAAATTACATTTACACTATGAATTTAATTTCTTATTAAAATTAGTTCCTCTGCAGAAATAATGCTTTTCTTATGATTAATCTTGACATTTTTATCATGACAAAACAAATCTTTACATTTATATAGTAATATAAATTAATTAATTAATTTGTATTTGATTTTAAAAATTAGATATTGTTATACTAATGAATTTTTAAACTTTTAGGATTTCAATTTAAATATATTAAACACCGAGAAAGTAGATTTAGCTTTTAGCTTACGATCTGTTGTATTACCGAAATTAATCAATTTTCGGATTATATTTTAAGTATAGATTCACATCATAAAATATATTTTAAAATGGCTTGGAATTTTTGTTCACACTCCACTTAATGATAAATTAAATACGTGGTATCTTTCTTAAAAAATGTTTGTCTAAAAAATTTAAAATATTTATTTTTGTGTTATTAAAAAAGAACCTTGCCATCATATAAAACATTGTTTTACTCATATAGACAAGGCAGACCAATCTTGTTTGTTAGTTATACAAGGTAGTGTTAAAATTTAAACTAGTCAATAATTATTGTTTTTAAAAATTCATGTGGTAACGTTTGCTTATAATATTTTAAGCCCACTTTCTCTACAAATAAACGTTTGAAATGACCACCACATAAATATGTAATTTATTGATATTGTGATTCTCATAGAGTATCAAAAATAGCACAAACAAGAAAGATCAGTGTTGTATATTATTTATTTATGGCACAAGGGATGCACTTTGCAGAGCTTTAAAAACTGCCTCTGGTTCGGGATAGCGATTGTATGAGCAGGCTCAGGGACAAGCTGCATTCACACTAGTACGTGTTTATATTTTAATCCATGATGAAACAAACCTTTAACATTAAATTTTGTTTAAATTGCGTCAAATTACTATTGAAACATTTGAAATTATTTAAATAGTGCATGACAGTGAAGCTATTATCAGACACAAAAATGTTTTAAGTAGTTTGCAAGATTTTGTGATAGCAGGGAGAGAATTGAAAATGTTCTACATATATATGAAACATATTGATATTTTATAACAGAATTCATGATCCAGACACGCTAATATCTTATAATGTTTGTGATAAATACACCAATATATGCATGGATGCAGAGAATGCCTTTATGCAATTGTAAAAGCCGCTGGAACATCTGCATATTGTTAATAAAATACAACGTTAAACAAATATCATATATAAATATAATTAGCGAAAATATTGTATTTTCCCAAATTCACATCTATTTCAAAATATTAAATAAATTTATCAATCGTTTATGATTTTGCTGAACTCAAGATTAAAATCCTCATATACATTTATTTAACAAGTATAAAAATGTATATGTGCATATCCAAGTAAATCTCTATTGTTCTCCACAAATATTTCAATGTGTAAATTGATTAAATATTTTTATATTTTATATTGGTGTATGAAATAAATAAATTGTTTCAACTAAATCATGCGTTTAGTCTAAGTTAGAAAAATGACTTCTTATTTATATATTCCAAGAGAAACCCTTATTGATATTTATATGACAAGCTAATTGTTTGAATTTTTAAATATTATTATATATTCTCATTGTTAATTACGCAGCTGTTTTTTTATTGGGATTATAAATTATATTGCCAGTTTCTTCAAATGTTAGATTATTTGTAGTTTTATCTATGCATGTTGACTATTTATCATGTAATTATTGATCACTGATAAGAGAGGATATATATATATATACGCAAATTTATAAATAAATATTTAAAAATACAGTATTTAAAAGCTTATAAATTTGCGTATATTATTTTGAGGAAATACAGACATCGATTTATAATATATATATAATATTCTATTGCTTAAATTCAGCTGTGAAATGGATACATACGTATTATGTTGTCTTTGTCAGAAAAGCTTTTAGCGATGTTAATAGCTAATTTAGATCTATTCATGTGCTCTTCAAATTTAGTTCACTACTAAAAATATTTGATAATTGTTATGCCATGAAAATTGTTAGCAAAACCTATTGATAAGCTAATATTATTCAGTATTTAAATTTATATTTTAGTAAAGCTGAGTAGCAGCTAAAGGAACACTGTACATGTGCATATTTAAATAAGGAAATAATTAGTGGATACTAGTGCATATATCGTGATTATATCTAGATGATCTAAGCTGGTAGAAGAAATTCAAATTATATTGGATTATTTGAGCATCGTAAATTTAAAAGATTAAGGATATTTAAATCTGGATCACAATTAAATGTATTTTTCCCCCTTAAAGTCACTATCATCATCTTTATTTTTAACCATTATGATGACTGCAGAATAAAAATCTATCCCAACTTAATTCTATTTTTGTGATCCTATGGTCTTTTTTCTCTCTACATCGCACAAACTTCCTTATATCATCTATCCATTTTGCATTTCATCTCTTTCTAAATTATTTACTATCTCTTGAGATACATTTTAAAATTTCAACTTTCCATCTATTGTTATCTCTTCTAACAAATGATCAATACAACTTCATTTTCGTCTCTTAATTTTTTCAATTATGTTTTAAATACATGTTTGTTCACTCAATCAAGTGTTTAGTTTCAATATCTTATCATCTGACTTTATCACTTGTTTTCACCATACATATTTTTATTTTAGCAGTACACTTTCACAATCTCTATGTTGCTTAGTATAAGCTTTAGTAAATAGTAATAGATGACAGATGTTAGTGTTAAATTATTCTCTATCCTATGCTCACTTATCCAATATCACCAAACTGGTCTCAAGCTTACAGTTTTTATCTGTGAGAGCTTTTGATATTGAAACAGTGCATCTGGATTTCTTAGAATCTAATGCATCTTCTTTAAGATGCTTTTATTTACTTCTCTTTTACCTATCAAGTTCTCAGTCTAAATCGAAAAAATATGTAAACTTCTTCAAACTATACAGATTAGCTCATTTTTTGGTCTGGACTGATAGCTTGAGAATATAAAAAGGGTAAATAGTAGTAGCTGCAAGGAAGATGTATTAGATCCTAAAGGTCCAGGTGCATTGTTTCAAGGTCTAAAAATTCTCATGGATAAAAGCCATAAGCTTGAAAGTAATCTGAGGATATTGTATAAAATAGGGGCTCATTAAGCACTATCAATTGACATTTATTATTATTTACTAAAGCTTATGTAATGTCATAGAGATGTTGAAAAAATATACTCTTATAACAATATGGAAGCTGAAATCACTTGATAGCATTATGTGATAATTTATTTGTTTATACCAAATCCTGGCTACAAGTGTTTAGAGTTGTTAAAAAACTAAGGACACCATAATGTATAGAAACTAAATTAGATTCAGATCTATGTAACTATCCAAGAATGTTGGCGTAAATTGGAAACTATTTATATGTCATATGGTTTGGTTTGAAAGGGTGGTAATATAAATCAGAGGTGAAAGATAGCAATGATGCATTAGATCCTAAAGATCAGAAGCACTGTTCTAAGAACCAAAGTTGCTCACTGACGTATAAGCTTGAAGATAGTCTAGAAATATTGAATATAATAATGAGCAATAGAGATTTATTATGCATTATCATTTGCATCTACCACTATTTATTAAAGCTTACAGTAATTGGCATAGAGATAGTGAAAAAGTAGGCTGCTTTTGATCTCTTCTTGTTAATTCCAATATATGTCTCTCCACATGTCTGAATAATCCGTAGTCTTTGTGCTGCTTTTCTATTAAGTGTTCAAATCTCACATTCGTAAGTACGAACTTGTAAAACATATATATTAAACACCTTTTTTTTTCAAATAGATGAATATATTTTTCTTATTCACATTTAATTTTATGATTAATGTTATCTATTATATTTCTATTTGCATTACTAATCTGAAGAAAATATTTGTAGTGATCAATTTCTTATAATTAATGGTATCAAATTTTATTTTTATTTTTTGAAAAAAATTATATTTGGCGTTAATTTTGATCATATATTTATCTTTATTTTCTTACTGTCATTTGATAATTCTTGCTACATTTCTTGAAGTTTATCTGCAAAAACAACAGCATCATCAGCAAAAGCAAAATGATTTAAAGTAATCTCAATATATTTTTATTCCCTAACTATTCATTTTAATCACAAAATATTTCTTGTAAAACTGCTGTAAAAAGTTTTGAAGATATAAAATCAAATCCTTTTTAATATTTTTTTTAGTATTGTAATATAAACTATTTTTTAGAATATGACAATATTTTGGTCTACCTATATCTTCATTATCCAATGTTTAGTTCATGTAGTATCCATTGTTTACTTCATGTAGAAATTCTTACTGAATCAAATGTTTTTTTCTTAAACTACAGATTTAATACATAATGGCAACTCATGTACTTTGGTTTTTCCCGAGACTTCTCTCAATATTGTTGTGATCCATTTTAATAAAAATCACTTTTAAATCTAGTTTGATTGATTAGAATCCAAGATTTTATAAAGTTGATATAAGACTGATATATTTATAATTCTTTTATTATATTTTATAAATATCAATATTATTGCTGTATTTTTCCTGGTACATTTTTATTATTTTGGTATTTTGTATATATATCTTTATCAGCAATTTTTTTATTTCTTCACCTGTTTTTTTTTAAGATACCAATAATAATTTCATTACTTGCTGAACTATTTTTCTTCATTACAGATTTATTTGCATGTCTCAACTCTTGATCATCAGAAGATGTAGTAATTGTTGCGTTGTTTTTGCTTTTTCTTCTTCTTATCGTTGTTGTTATTATTATTATTATTACTACTGTTGCTGCTGCTGCTGCTACTACTGCTACTACTACTGCTGCTACTACTACTACTGCTGCTGCTACTGCTGCTGCTACTGCTCTGCTGCTCTGCTACTACTACTACTACTACTACTACTACTACTACTACTACTACTACTACTACTACTACTACTTCTACTACTACTACTACTACAAGAACAACAACATAATTTTTTGTAGAACCCTTCCATACATTTCATCATATTCTCCCTCATTTTTGTAATAATTCCATCTTTTTTTGCTGATGAAACGTCTTTTGATGTAATACTGAAATGTTGTTTTATAATTTTGGCAATTTTATCGTCTTCTATTGCTCTTTACCAATTTCCAGTTAAATTTATTTAATATCCTTATTAATTTTTTTCTACAATTTAATAGATCCCCAGATATTAAATTATTCATAAATGATAATTTTTATATATTTTCAAAATTTCTTTTTTTGTAGCTCTTATTTTTATCGCAATTCTTAATAAATTATTACTTATTTTCTTACTGATCTCAATTTATACCATCTTCAAAATATCTTAATATTTGCAAAAAGATTAGATATTTTAATTTAAATTAATTGGAATGTTTTTAGAAATGTCAGTGGTTAATGCTGAACTTCTTAGTTTTCATTACCACGTATCATATTACATCTCACTAATCGAACACGAGTTTCTGTGTTGAATATAAATAAGAATATTACAATCTTGAAATACATATTTTCTATTAGACAAAATATAATTTAATTCTGTTTAATTTTGATCGGTGTTTTCTTATCAATTTCCGTGTATCATTGTTCTTCAAAGAAAGAATTAAAAATATACATTTTTTTTTTTTTTGCAAATTTCACTGGTCTGTGTCCTGTCTACCACCATAAACAAATTTATCCACAACACTTTTATTTTTCTATTGTTTTCCAGATTTATTATTAAAGTATCCATAATAATTTCAAAATATAGTTTGATGATATCAAAAACACTTTGAATATCTATGTAAAAATTCTTTAGTTCTTGGGATATAAACTTTAATTATTTGCATTAGGTATCTTTCATTAAGTTAAAAATTAATCATGTTATTCTTTCAGATATTTTAACAATCTCTATAATGTTACTCTTCCATTTTTAAGTTATAATGAATCTCATTCCATTTGTATTTCCAATATTTGTGTTTTTGTAGTAAAGTTTACTTTTCAAATCAATTGTGACTTCACTTTTTCTTTTAATTATAAGAAGTTCAGTAATGACTCATTTAACATTAAAGAACTTTTTTCAATTCTTGTATAATCTTCCTTTTTTTAAATGTCCCCTGCAATTGTAGATAGCTAAATAAAAGATCGTCATCAAATGGCAGACTATTCAGAAGATTTTTAGAACTCTCTATCATTACCTGCTAATATCGGTCAAGGCCGATGACTTAATAGACATTAGGAAGTAACAACCATATCTTATAATAACATATAGCTAAAAATACTTTTTGATAAAAACTATATTACTTGGATAAATCAATTTCTATATAATTAGACACAAATGTCTGTTCATCGCTGTCAGCAATTTATATTCTCAAAACATGTAAGATCTAAAGAAATATGCAAGAAAATCACTGACATTTTGAATTAATGCATGGGTACACAAAATAATATTTGCAGACACAATAAATTTTTTAAAAGAATATTTTAAACCATCTGATATATTTTTAGCATTTAATAGTGGTATTTGTTCTAAAAGACCAGTCTAACCTAGTAATATGAAATTGAATATAGTAGAAATGTAGTATGTACCAATTGAAAATAATAGCCAGCTGTATTCTGCCAACTTTTATGTAATTATAGCGTTTTCCTTTATTTTTTATTATTGTTTTTATCTAGTTAATCTTTAATTGTTATTAAACTTATTAATAAGTAAATATATTTAACTTTACATGGATTTATGAAAACTTATATATCTTCAGAACAAAGTCTTATCTCTCATATCAAACTTATCTAAAGGTTTTAATAAAATAGTATATTAATCAACAGAGGAAGTCTAATTGATTCTACTCAGGTATTGATATTTTTTAAGCCTGAAAACAATATGAGTTTATGCGAACCATGATTTAGAGCGGTAGATACCAAACTTAATTGTTCTACTGTCTTTTTTTAATAAAATGAACTTATTCAGCGCTTTCCTAAAATATGCCTTCATTAACTTAACGAGCTGAAAATGCAATGGCAAGTTTGTGTTTATGTACCTATCTTCTACATGTAATAACAAAAATTGCTACAAATAGACATCTTGAAGCTTGAAATTATACAATTATTTTTTTAAATCACCGAAGTCATACTCGTTAACACCGAAAATTAAAATATCAAGAATAATATTAAAATAAAAATGTATTAATAACATAAAAATAATCTTAATAAAAAAATGAACCTGACAGTTACTATCAATTTATAAACATGCATCATTTTTAAATCACCTATTTAATTATATGCAATGAATTTATGACCGAACTGAATCCAAATTCCACCATACATGACAAAGGAATTAAAACTTTTATACCATGGCCTATAATTTAGAATAAAATGTATAGGTTTGTGCTTTTTTAACCAGAACTGAGAGTAACTATCTTTTAATTAAATATTCCAATTCCTTGTTTATTGTTACTTCTACCACTTTGTTTTTGTAATTTTTGAAATTTTTCTGTGTTTCTGCTTGAATCCAAAATCCATTTATTTATGTTAACTTTAAGAATGTCTTTACATTATTCTCTAAAGTCAAATAAAGATCTTCCAAATGCTGTCAATATATAGCAAGTCTTTATTATGTTTGTATACTGTTGATAAATTTGGAAATTGTTTGAATCCCTCTCATTCTAAATTTAACTTGATGTCAGTTTTATTTTGATTTCATTCATCTTCTTTCCTGAAAGCAGTTATACTTGATTTTAATTTTTTTTTAAACAAGTCTGTGATAGTATATAATTTTAGGAATTAATCAAATTGGCTTATAAAACATCATCTTTGTTTTCTAGGAACTCTAACACCGAATCAAAAAGATTATATAGATCCAAACAGCAGTGTCAACAAATTTCTCTATGAAGTAGCAAGCATTTTAATATTTTTTAAGACAAGATTATCCAAACAATCTGTTGATTTTAAATATATATTAAGAATTTGGCAAATAAATATTGGCTTTAAATGACATAGTATGTAAATAATACATTCGATCTTACAGTTTTAAATATGTAAAAAAAAACCTGTAATGCTTTACCATCTCTGAGCACTATCAATACTAACTATCAAAATATTTCTTCGAGAGAAAATAATTTTCTTTAAAATATTCTTCCAATATATGGAATATTGATTTTCTTGTAGTATCAGTTTGCAAATTTAAAACAAATAATAACTACAGATTTTTTTTTGTTTTGTGAATAGCACATAATTTAAAAGTGCAGCTATATTTCCTATCAAAGTTGAATTATCAAACTGTATAAAAAATGGATAGTTTTTTATTTGTTCATATAATGTTTTTCATCACCTTGAGTCATTTCATCACTCCTTCTTTGCACTATATTATTGCTCAAAGAAATTTTCTTGGTAATATCAGCTTACTGGCTTGTGTAGCATATTGCACTATTTCATTTATATATAACAGAATTAGTTCTTTACTATTGATTTTTAATTTCCTAAAATTTGGCAATTAGGAAACAAATATTGCAACTAGCATTCAAAGCAACGTCATTTTTTAGTGTGAGTAAAAAAAAATATTGTCAATCTCTGGCTGGTTCAAATTTTTTTCTTTAAACATAAAAATAAGATAAACTTTTATATTTTATCATCATGAACTTTTGTCAGATGTTTTTGCAGTCATATAGCACATAGGTATGTATTGTTTGTAGGATCGAATGAAGTTATAGTTTGAATATTACATTCTATATTGTCTATATTTTTTAGATTTATTCGTGATATTCGTGAATAAAAAAAGAGCAAAATTCAAAAGGTATAATAATTTTTGAAAAGCAACAGAAGACCAGATATATAGTGAATTTGTATAAGAGGACATAGGATTAAACTAAAATACTAATGAAATTAATAAACTGGGTTTTGTTTTTTGCTTAGCATTATATATGTGAGTATTTGATATTAAATTGTCAAATATTAAACTAAATTTATCAAAAAATAATTAATTTGCAACATACATCAATATGTAATTTTAAAACAAGTAGCAGTTTTAACACTTTGCCAGATTGACATTTCCATTGCTCATCCTAATAGTAATTTTATAAACATTTAACATTTGATTTTAATATTTAAATCTTTATTTTTGCATTACAATTCAAGAAATTGGGTTTGATTTGTTAGAAATATAAGTTTACAACCAAATTACATCCTAAAACATCATATTTAAAATTTACAAATATAGAAAAATAACATAATGAAAACAACTTTTTTATTATTGGATTATCAGTATAGTACAGTGGGAAAATTAAATTAACAAAATCTTTATTGATTAAACTTCATTTATCAATCAGAAATTTTATAGATAGGGTTTAAATTCTTCATGGTTTTTTAATTATTTTGTTAATTTAATTTGTCATTATTTAAATATTTTTTCCTATTGCCTTGTTTATCAATTATTACAACTAATTTGATAGATATAAATAAATGTTAAGAGTTACTAGTTTTTTTCTTTTCATTTTCATTGATGTTGTTATGTTAATATAAAAAAGAGGAATATATTGACTGTAAACTTCAATATAAACTTACCATGATTTTGTTATTAGTAAGTATGAGTAGACACATACATTGGCAGATAGATAACAAATTGCAAAAAAAATACTCCTATAATTTGTTCTTTTATTGAAATAATAATAATACAATGATTTGCATATGTAATACCTAATCCATAAAGTTCAATGGTATTATATATGACTTAAAATTTGAGAATATTTATTGCATTTACAGTATTGTCAATTGATTAGCACACTATCAAGTTCACACATGTGATTTTTAAAGTTGAAGTATAATATTGTATATACAGTTTTACCTGCAGTCTACCTGATAGTTTTTGATACTTGGTCCACCAATACTTACTAGTTTAAGATATGTCTTGGACTGACCAATGATAAGTTATACGTTGCATTATATGTTTGTATTTGAAAATCAATCAATATAACTTTAATCATATGTTACACTACAAATGAAACATATAAAAAGTTTTTTTCCATTGTTTTTTATTTTCTCTTTTTTATGCTTTCTTTGACTCTTTAAAGTTTTTATTCAATGCTTCCTAATTCCTTTATGGGATGAGGCATGATGGTTATTTGCTATAAATAATTTTAAAATGCAATATTTTAAAGATTTATGAATTATTAAGAATTTTTATAATGCAACCAGTGTCATAAAATAACAATAATAATAGTTTTTTATAGTTCAAGAAATTTGGTATTATTTATAAACATGATTAGATTACCGGAATTATGAATCTGAGCTAATAATTTAAGCAAATACAACTAGCCAAGATAAAAAAAAACTTCCCATATACAATTTATATATATCAAATATCAAAAGCTAAGCTAGTCAAGGTAATAAATTAAAAAAACATATTCAAAATTAAATGCTAAATATTAAACTAAAAATCAGCAAAAAATAATAAATTATCTTAACACTACACTACATACATAATCTGCTTTGATATAGAATTTGTTAATAATGAACTTTTAATTTGATGTTGATTAGAATTTTAATTTTAAATAAGTGTATTTGGTTTATATATAACTATAAACAATAATTAATTTAAATATGTATCTTTATGCTTTAGTTAACTAGGATTCCTGGAGTAGAATGTAGAGAATCGCAGCAAGTCTCAAATATAACTTATTCCGCCTGCAAAAGTTTATGTAAATATAGTTATATAACTAAAAAATGTAATTGCAAAATGCCAATTTTAAAAGGTAAGTATTTTTTAAAAAAAATTAATTATTAACATTGTTATAAATTTTGTTTTTACTACTATTTTTAATAATAATAATAATAATAATAATAATAATTTTAATAATAATAATAGCAACAATATCGATAATAATAATATATATTGGATTTTTTTATGGAAGATATATCAGCAAGTATGAAAACATTTGTAAGTAGAAATCAAACTTGTTGACTAATAGCTTTTTTTATAGTAGACTTTAAGTATTTGATCAGAAACGTGGAGAAAAGTATTCTTCATGCAAGATGTTTTTTATCTCCTATTTAGTAGGATTAGTAAAAATGAAAGTTTATTGTTGTTTTGCTAATGTTGTATCTTATTAAGTTTAAAAATGTTAATGTTGACTTTCTAAATTATCTAGGAATAAGTATTTTAGTAATTGAAGTAGTACATTAAGATTTGTATATGTGAAAAGATCTTCAAATCAAGTATTTGGGTTTAGCATTTAAAAAACAAAATATTAGGCGAAAAAATATTTTTTGTGATTTCTAAATGAATTTATAATCCCTTACAAATAAATTTGTTTGTTATGTGCGCACTGCTATACAGCCGGACTCCAGTTTCCAGACTAATTTAACGATAATAAACCCCCAGTCGTTAAAACAATTAGGTTGAGATTAAATGCAATTTAATAATAATACTCTTAGCAATTGTTTATCAAACATTACAAATTATATATACATCTATATATAAAACATATATGCATATGCCCATAGGCATATAAAACTAATAAGGAAGATCAATACAACCTGTATAAATCCTAGCTGGCTCACACGTTCGGAGATCACTCTCCGCACTAGAAGTCCCTGTGCATTGGAGGGATGTTCTGCACCCGCTTGTAAATTCGTGTGCACAGATGAAGCTCCAAGAATCGAGCAAACTTTTCTTGATGCAATTTGCATTGAATCCATTTATTGTTTCATTTTGTAAAGCTGACTGGCTCATATTCCCGTCCTTCCGCTCAGGTGATTTTTCCTTACACTGCTCACATGATGGATATGAGAATTTAACCATTATATATCTGACTTTAATTAATGAGTTATTTTTTGCTTACCGTTTAATACCATGAAGGAAATCTAAACTCAAATTCTTTTAATTGTTCACTATCCCAGTATAATACTGCATTCTACTCTCATTAATTTCTCTGTTTTTACTTTTAGAAAACAATATTTTTTCTAATCTTACAAAGTTATAAATAACTTTTTATTTCCTATTTTAAAAGAATCAGTCTTTTAATATTCTTTAATTCCTTTATAACTTATTTATTTCCATGAATAATTTATACCTTTAATATGTATGTGCATTTAAGCATACCCATACATATTATTATTATAAAAATGTTTTGTAATTCAATATTTTAAATCGTACCAAGTAATTCTACTTTATCAAAACATTTTGTTAATTGATGATTTCTTATATTTTTTATTTGTTCTTGTTTACAATTACTACAACTGGACCTACACGTTTTTAACTTTTTATACACATCTTTGAAATGATTTACTTAAGATAAATATATCAACAACCATTTACTAGGGTAGAGGTTAGCATATTGTTTGCCTGAAGGATTGCCGATGATGGCAGTTTAGTTGTATTTATATGTTTAAATATTTCCATAGCAAACGGGTTACTATCTATATAAGCTAAATAATGTTAGTACTAGCATAAGAATGGAATATAGAATGTGCATTTTTTGATTCTTGGATATGAAATTTTAAGGAAACGGTCTATCCAATTAAGCAATTTTGCCAAATACAACAATCAGTAGAAATTTCATGTATTTATCTATAAGGTTCATACTGATTTTTCTAAGTTCAGAGACATTAATTAGTGGCTTCTAGATATTATGTATTGTCACACAGGTTGACTTATAGAGTTATTTGACATTGTCATGTGAACAGCTTATTATTCCTAACCTCAATATAGACTCTAAATAAAAGATTATTATTATTATTATTATTATTATTATTATTATTATTATTATTATTATTATTATTATTATTATTATTATTATTATTATTATTATTATTATTATTATTATTATTATTATTATTATTATTATTATTATTATTATTATTATTATTATTATTATTATTATTATTATTATTATTATTATTATTATTATTATTATTATTATTATTATTATTATTATTATTATTATTATTATTATTATTATTATTATTATTATTATTATTATTATTATTATTATTATTATTATTATTATTATTATTATTACGTTTCAATAAAGGCTTTATTGATCTCAATGGTTTACATAAGTTTACATCTAGAAAAATTTGAAATTTAACATACAATGAATAATATTAGGGTAAACACATATAAATGAATTTAGTGGTTACACTTTGTGGTTAATGGACTATAACAATATAAAAATTAAACAAGCAAAAATAATCAGAGTTCTAAAGTTTGAGGAGCTTATTCAGTTTTGTCCACATATCACTTTGAATGTTAGTTGTATGATAGTTTTTCTTTGCAGCATTCACAGCATTGATGGTTGTTTTAACAATGACCATGTTGCTGCATATAAGTGGGGGTTGGTTATTATTTTATCTCTATTTTGAATGTGTAGCAGTTTGTTGCTAAATGTAGCTGGGTGTCGTCTGGTGTTATTGCCAATTAAGAAAGTACATCGGGTGCACCAATACGCATATAGAACAAATGTGGCTGCCCTAATGCTAGGTATTGATCTTCCCTGAAAAGCAGCTATTATGTGATTAATGATTGTACCCGGTTTTCTGTAGGTGTTACATATCATCTGTCATGTTACACATTGATAAATAAAGTGGTCCAGTGTCTCTTCTGCTCGATGGCAGAGTCCACAGAAGGGGTCAATAGATATATACATTCTTTTATGATAAAGAAAGTGGGTTGTTGGCAAGGCAATGAGATTGATTTTCATGATAAAATCAAAGTATTTGGGCTCTAGAGCCCATTTTTTATATTCCTTAAGTAGTCTCTTGTTGTTAATTCCTAGCATAGGTTGTATAACATTAGTATCTGCTTCTCTGTTTATTAAACCATAAATATCCCAGTATGAATACTTATGCAAATACTGTTCTGGAATCTTGTCTGTGGTTTTGCATTGGTATATAATGTTGGTGAAAAAGGAACCTTTTGGAGGTGGTCTATCTGTTGGAGTAACTTCTAGCAAGTGGTTAATTTTGGGGTATTTGGCAAGTATTGTGATTATTGAGTTCCTTAACTTCTGTATATGAAAAACATTGATGTTGTGCAAGCCAAGTCTATTTTTAATTAGAGGTGGGCTAAGTTTTTTTGTGGAAATTGCTACTGTTTTTCTGGCCCAAAGTAGTTTATTATATATGGTTTTAATTTTTGAAATGAACCCCTTTGAGAATGAAATAACCGGTACATAGTAAGTTATTTTGGTTGTGATAAGCTGGTTAATTAACTGTACTTTGGAATATAGTGAAAGATATGCCTTGTACAAGGAGTTTATAATTTTTGTGGCTTCTTCTTTAAGTTTATTTTGGATATGACATCTATTACAGACCTCAGACCAATATCTATGGGACCTTTGCCAATCAAAATTCTGGAGAAAATTATTATTATTATTATTATTATTATTATTATTATTATTATTATTATTATTATTATTATTATTATTATTATTATTATTATTATTATTATTATTATTATTATTATTATTATTATTATTATTATTATTATTATTATTATTATTATTATTATTATTATTATTATTATTATTATTATTATTATTATTATTATTATTATTATTATTATTATTATTATTATTATTATTATTATTATTATTATTATTATTATTATTATTATTATTATTATTATTATTATTATTATTATTATTATTATTATTATTATTATTATTATTATTATTATTATTATTATTATTATTATTATTATTATTATTATTATTATTATTATTATTATTATTATTATTATTATTATTATTATTATTATTATTATTATTATTATTATTATTATTATTATTATTATTATTATTAAACATAACATGATAGTATTATTAATTCAATTTCATCTTCTTTCTTCTACAGATGTAATTTTTTTAGACATATTTAAAACATTTATTCTATCTGATATTCTCGAAAAATATCAATAAAGAAGTCTGAAATAGATAAATAACTCCTAAGATATATTTCCTGTTGAATCAATACTCTATTTTTTTAATATTAGGAGGATATATTTTTGTAACATTTGTTTTGAATATTTTTGTCATACTTGAAAAATTAAGATGTTATATTTATTAGTAAGTAAAACTATTAAATATGTTTTAATGTAATCAAAGAAAAAGAATTGAGAATTATTATATATTTACTCTACTTACTTGCATAATTTACTAATTGTTCTGATTTGTATTTTAGATAGTCCTTTAAAAGATTGTTCTTTATACAAGGTAGCTACCTGTGTTAAGCGATTAGTTAATTTAGGTAAGTTTATAGTCAAAATTAGTAAAAAACCAAAAGTTCAAAATCTCATTTATTTCTCATGCAGTTAATCTTACTGCATTTTTGATAAAATAGTCTTCTAGTAGATTAATTATGTAAATCTGAATTCATGATCAGATTTGCTGAACAAATATTTTATTTGACATATTTGTATTACAGTATATTATGTTATAGTCTAGTTAAAGTTTTATTTTAATGCCATCTAAAATTCTGTAGATATGTATATAACTTTTGAGTATCCTTTGTATTTCTTAATGTTAGGAGTTGAGCAACTCCAAAAGTAGTGGCCTTAAGATCAAAGCTCAATCTATTACTTCTAATGCATTAACATTGTAAGACCTCTGAACAATAATCTGTATTGACTATCTATTTTTGTGAACTATTTTAGTTTCTTGGGTAATTAAATTACTCGTTTTTTTCAAACAAACAAAATAATCAGTTTTTTAATATTATATATTTACATGATTCCTTAAATTATGAGCGTGTATTAAAAAAATAATGCAATGATTAGTTCCTTAGACATTATGTTATGTGCAAATAAAAATAGTAGCAGATTGAGTTTTGATTCAGAAATCATTAGTTCTCGAGTTCATTTCATAACTTTACCATTTTTCTAAACAGAATAGATAGAAATATTTTTGAATAATTTTACGATTTCTATCTCTTTTCAAAAGATGGGGAGGAGGAAGACTCTTAGTTTATTACACTAGGCAATGTACTTTCTGGGGAGATCTTTGTAATTAATATTATTTTATCGAGACAATAATCGAAATAAAAGTTATACACTGTAAATAAATTAAGTTTTAGAAATGTCAAATAATATAAATAAATCATGGGTTACACATTTTTAGGTTTAAAATAATATTTTTATACACCAATTGTAAATATTGCATTACATTAGGTTTTTTTCTTTTTCTAGTGAGAACCACATTTTATTGATAAATTTAGATAGCCTGGGATTTCCTTCTCCTAATTTTTTGTTTATAATAAATAACCATTTACTGAACTAATAGATGATTTAGACTAATAATCTGGAAAAACATTCATTTTGCATCTATATATAATAGAGCCACATATCTATATTGGGTTCATATACTGGTACTGATGTAGTATAGTTCCATGTTTTATTTTTATACAATGTGGAAACATAGAAACCATACTGAAAATACTAATTGGTGAATTAAACTTTTTCTGAAAATTATAAATATTTTACAAAAAATTGAATAAAAATATTGATTTTTTTTTTTTTGCGTGAGTGTTTTTAAAATCAAAAAAAAAATGTGAACGTACAATCTTACATGAACTTTTATTAAAATAATATTAAATTTGACAGATGCTAAAACGGTTCAGAAATATTAAACTATAAAGTTGTGATCCCCTCCCCCTTTAAGAATTTAAGTAACAACAATTATAAAAATAAACTGAATGTAATACAAGTGCAAAGAAAACAAATCCCACCAAAGTAATCAATGATTTTTTTAAACAAATTGCCAAAAAAAAAGCTTAAAGTGACCTTTTTTTTAGTTTTACTGCCAGCAATAATTAGCATAATAAATGTTCTAAATTAAGAGGCCCAGATTTGTTGCTGCTATGACATTTTCAAGCATATATGATTCAGATGAAACAGTAACATATTTGGAGTTCTTTAAAAATTTTCATTTGGCTTCAGTCCAAGAATGTTAAATTGCTTGCATGCAAAATCTAGTCATTGGAACAATGTAGTGCAGTTGACAGTTAAAAGCTCCTGGCACCAAAGCCAGTCATTTTTTTGAGAGAATGATTGGCTAAACTTACATTCAGAGTCAACCTATTTTGCTGGATCTTACACAGAAGTATCAGTAATAGATTTTTAAATCAAATACTCACATCCACCTACTTGAGACATATGTCTTTTTCTGATTCACACATTGAACAGTTGATGGGTGACCTTGTAACATTCTCACATAATTTCAGATCTTAAGATCTTTTTCTATTCCCCCTGATCAATCAACAGGAACATTTTCTTCAGAAAACCTTGCCAAATTGGATTCCATGTTCGATTTTATAATCATAACAAATATTTATTACTATTAATGTATTTATTATTATATTATTTTATAAACGTCAAGCAATATTTAATATTTTGGTTTATTGTAAAAGTATGCATCAATTTGACTTAGACAGAAGTGTCAGATTGTGATATTTTGTGAAAATGTAGAAAACTATTTTATTTATCAATTAGTATGTTTAGTAAGGCTTTGATATCTCCATATAATGTGTAAATAAATTGGTACTTCCAAAGTTTTCTATAGATAAAGTAAATCTGTAGATAATACTATCTATTAAATAAAGTAAAAAAAAATTATATATAAAATTGAAAAACCATAAACATAAATAAGTAGAAAATACATATATACTTATAATAACTAAAAATAAAAGTAAATAATTAATAGAAATATTATATAAGAATATTGTAAACAATTAGATAGTTTTTTAAAAATATATATCTGTGGTATTTTACTGATCCACTTCTAAAAAACATTTCAAAAAAATGTTTTTAATAGATGATGGTGATGATGATGATTATTATTATTATTATTATTATTATTATTATTATTATTATTACTACTTTTACTACTACTACTACTACTACTACCACCACCACCACCACCACTACTACTACTACTACTACTACTACTACTACTACTACTACTACTACTACAATTATTATTATTATTATTACAACCCTCTACTTACATATATAAAACATTCAGTATAAGCAAGTTACACACTGCCTTAGAATTACATATTACTTGGAAAATAGATTACATCTTAGTATAAGTTCAAACCATCCCTCTCCTATTATTATATATAGATGTATAATGGCCCAATAATATAAGGGATTAGACTGACATAATGTCTACTTGAGTATGAGTACAATACTAAATTCAATAAGGGCATTGAGCAGTCCATCTTTGGTTTTTCAATGAAATGTATAGATGAATAGTTGGAAAGATGAGAAGATTGAAGCTTATCCATTAAAATTTGAGGAATTTCTACCTTAATATATAGTAAATACTGATTGTATATATATATATATTGTAAATATTGATAAGTCTATCTATATTTTAAAAATTGTCATTTGTTATTAAAAAAAAAAATCTCTTTGAGTTGATGTTTATATATGAAGTATTATTATTATTTATGGTTATTAGATATA
>JAQFVV010008792.1:0-22589 GCA_028023455.1 Epiperipatus broadwayi | reverse complement strand
TAATAATAATCAGGAAATAATAATGAATTCTTTACTACAGCTATATAATCAATAATAATTTTATATAAAAAGCACCTCAGCTCCTGCTTTGGTGCCCTTTTCAAATGTTACTAATGTATTTAACATTATATGATGTTACTGTGACTTCTCATATACGGAGTCAGGAATCTCTCAGCAACTATTCCCAGAGAGCCTGTTAGCCATTTAGACTTTCCTTTCCATTCCCACCTCAAGTTTTCCCATAATCTCTATCCTGCTCCATCTCATTTCCACAACATAATCTTTGTCAACTCCATGGCCTTTATATCTAAACTCCCATATCTTTTCCAAACCCAATAAAAACCAATAAGCCACTTTCTGCATAATCACTTTGCTTATATTTATTCTTCCACAACTTCATTATTTGTACCCTTTCTGCTTTCAGACATTTACATTCAATGAACAGATGCCTAATATTTTCTATGCCTTCCTTACACAACTTGCAGACTAAATCACCCATATTTTTCCATTTATGTGTATATCACCTTATTGCTAAAAGTCCCATTCAAGCCTTAAACAGTAAACTACTTTCCTTGCTATTATCATAAATTAACTCATTAGCAAGATTGTTTGACATAAAACCATCCAGTGTCCGATATTAAAATTAAAATAAACAATAATAATATAAATAATTAAAGAAATCAAAACCCTCATATATAGATTCAATAATTACAAAATAATTGACTATATCATAATATGTTAAATAAATAATTACATGCATTTTTTACATTATATATGTCATCTTATATAATTTCCATTTATTTCCCTCTAATCACCCAATTATTAACCAAATTTATAGAAGTCTTGTAAATATTCATACAATTATTCAAATTATTTTTGAATATAGTATGTTTTATATATTTGTCTTCTTTTTGGATCTTTGATGAAATTTAAATATTTAATATTTTTTGTAGCATCTATTCTATGGCCATATTTCAAGTAATGAATATATAATGCAGATTTATTATTTCTTCTTTTAATGGCATTGTTGTGTTCTTTGGCTCTTACCTCTAATTGTTTTCCAGTATGCACCAAAGTAAATCACGACTTCTATAAATTTGGTTAATAATTGGTTGATTAAAAATGAATGAAAAATTATATAAGATGATATATAATATGCATGTAATTATTTATTTAATAAATTGTTATGATATAGTCAATTATTTTGTAATTATTGAATTTATATATGAGGGCTTTGATTTGTTTTAATTTTTTATATTATTATTGTTTGTTTTAATTCCATTATTGAACACTAGATGGTTTTATGTCAGAAATAATTTGTTAAAGTTAAATAGATTAGTAACATTTGAAAAGGACCCAAAGCAGGTGCAGAAAACGAGTTTTATGTATAAAATTATTATTGATTATGAAAATAGCTGTAGTAAAGAATTTATTATTATTATCTGATTATTATTTGTGGAATAGTAGCATAAGGATTTTTACTTTATTTTTCCAATTTTTGATATCAGTTACATATATATGTAATTACATATCATTATTATCATTATTTTTCAAACATTATCGATCCACTGCAAGAGTGTCTCTTTTTTACATCACCCCTAGCACATTATCTTATTTCATCCATCCATCTCATGTGATTTCTTTCTAGGTCTTTTACAATCTCTTGCAATCCGGTTTAAGATTTCAACTGTCCATCTATTATCATCTCTTCTCACAATATGTCCAGCCCAACTCCATTTCACTGTTAATTCTTTCAATATTATCATTAACACCTGTTCGCTCTCTCATCCATGTATTTTAGTTTCAATTTCTTGTTACTCCTAACATACAGCTCTACATACTTTGTTGAGTGATCTGAAGTCTTTGTATTGCATTTTGGTTAAGTGTCCAAGTTTCAGATCCGTAAATAAAAACTGGTAATACACATTTATTAAAAACCTTTCTTTTCCACCTAGGCATATTTCCTTTTAATATTAAGTTATTTCTACCAAAGCCATTCCAACTTTTCATCCATTATTTTTCTTTCTGTAGTACTTTGACCAAGATATCTGTAGTTGTTAACTTCTTCTAACTCATCATTATCAACATTTATTTTGATAAAATACATTGAACAATATGTTAGTCATTTTAACATTTACCTTTAATTTTACTTTCTTACTTTCATCTGATAACTCTTGCAACATATCCTGAAGCTCTGATGCAATACTTACAAAACAGCTACACCATCTGCAAAATTTAGATAACTTAAATAATCTCCATTTATCTTTAATCTCTTAGCTTTCCATGTTAATTCACAAAATACTTCTTGCAAAGCTACTATAAAATGTTTGAGAGATATGGAATCACCTTGTTGTACACCCTTACAACATTAATCTTCCTAATATTATGTAATCTAATTGTTGCTGTTGCTTTTTATAAATATTCTTCAGAATATGACATTATAATTAGTCTATAACATGATGATTCAATGCTCTAATCACTGAAAAAATATTTATAGAATCAAATGCCTTTTTATAATGTACAAATCCAAAGCATAATGATAATCCATATTCATTGGTCCTTTCTATAATTATCTCAATACTTGAATATGATCCACACTACTAAAACTACTTTTCAATCCAGCTTGGTCTTTTTGTTTGGTTAAAATCTAAAGTTTTTTGTACACCAATTGTAATTATTTTGGTACAAAAATTGGTATGGAACTAATAAAAAACTGATATGTCAGTAATTTTTAATATCTTCTTTATCACCTTTTTAAATATTAATATTAATACTGCATTCTTCCAATTACAGTATCTGGAATATCTTTATCATTTAAATATTAGTATATAAATTTGTCAGTATTTTTTCTATTTGTTCACTTATTTTGTTTTTAAGATATTGATTATAATTTCATCATTACCTGGAGTTTTTCTCTTCATAAATTTACTTGCATATTTCACATTTTCATTTAAAATCCTGGGCAATTCAAAAGATATAGTTGTTTTAGAAGATACTATTTCTTGTTTTTTATTGTTATATAGTTATTGATAGAACTCTTCTACACATTTTATGTCACCCCTTTCTTTAGTAATAATTCCATCTTTTTTTCTTATTACAAAAATAAATTTCTTACCAATACCAATATGTTGTTTACACTCTTGAGACTTTTATTCCTTTCTATAGTTTTCCTTGCTATTTCACAATTATACTTGCTTATATCATTAACAATTCTTTTTCACACCATTTTACCAAATTTGAGATATTCAATTCTTTCTAATGCATCATTTTTATATATTTTCATTTTCCTTTTTTTTCTTCATAAATTGTCTTGTCTCAGTAGAAATTTTATTGATCAACTGCTGCTTTTTTGTACCAGCTATATTTGTTGCAGTTATTAAAAGTGTATCAGTTATCTATCTACAGATTTCATTCAAATGAAAATCATGTTCAAAATCTGTTGATATTTATACACACATATAGTTATAGTTCAAGTGATTGATCAGTTCACATTAAGAATAATCAACTAAAATTAATAATAACCAAATAAAAAGATTAAAGTGAGTAATTTAGAATAAATGATTATTAATAATTCACAACTTGAAATGTAATAATTAAATGCTTTTATTGAAGTTAGAAAATTGATTTGTTTGTTTATTAACTTTTGATCTTTTTCAAGTTAAAATAAAAAATTAAAATTGAGGTTTCATATGTATAAATTCAATAGAATTTCTTTTTAATAAATCACCCAATTTGTTAGAGAAGAAATAAAGAATGGAAAAATATAAAAAATATTTAATAATTTAACATATTTCAGTTATAATTTTTTTTTACAATTTTCAATTAATTTAAATAATGTTCACAAGAGGATGGTAAGATTTTTTCTTTCAATTTAATATTTTTTTTAACATTTTAAAATCAATATTTAAAAGACTTAAGTTTAATCTTGTTGAGATTTTATACACTTGGTTAAAATATCTAGGAAAGTAATAGGAAACATTATTTTTTTAAAAAAATTATATTTTCAATCAAAGTAGAAATGTTAAACACTTTTTACTTAAAAGAATATTTCATATTCATAATTACTTATACAGACATATATTATTATGTACACATACTAAATATGATATATACAAAAGGAATATAATTTTAACTTATAGCAAAACTATCTAGTGATATATATATATATTAACTATTTTCAATTACAATGCCAATAGTAAAATTTAAATATAATAGAGATTTTTTAACAATATATATTAAATGCTTTTTTTGACTATGCACTAAAAAGTAAAAATAATTGTCTATTCAACCACAACTGGGATTTTTAAATTTAACTTATAATAAAATGATGGGGTGGTACAAAAATTAATTAAATTAAACTATATTTTTTTATATAAAAAAATTGTCTTAATTGATTTCTGAACACCACATGCTTTTATTCAAGTTAAATCTAAAAATCATAATAGTGGTCGAAGAAACAATTATTTTATTTCTTTTTAGTGCATGCATTTAATATAAAAAATCTCTATTATTTTAAATTGGAACTAGTCTCTTTCTTCACACTCAATATCTGGAAAAAATTCAAGAAGACTGAAACTCTGATAAGCAATCACTTAATGAGCAAGTTAAAAAAATATTGTGTTTTTCAATGGTGAAATTACTAATTGCAAATGAGGAGAAAAAATTGTAGAGGTAGACATGGCTAAAGTCAATTACCAAAAATTAGGTATAAAATATTGATTTTAAAACAATTCTGCACAAAGAATGAAGTTACCAACTGCAGAAAAACTTTTATCATAGTTAATAAAGTACCAGATATTGACATAAGTCTAAAATATTGTGCTCACAAGAATTCTAATTTAGGTGGTCAAGGATTTCAATATTGCAATTATACAGATGATTATAATTCAAATGACTGCAAATGTAAATGTCATAGAAGCTCTTCCAGAAAAAAAATAGTTTTTTATTACTATATACACTTGTTTGTGTAATAAATAATATATGTATATTTTAAAATAAATAATAAAGTAAGAAATAATATAAAACATTTTTTTAAAAATTTACCAGACTTCATGGCTGATTGTTAATATCTACTGATAAATGTAATTATTATTAATATTAGATGATAATTATTAATGCTACATGGATTTATTATATGCACCAGTATATATATTTCATTTATATATATATATATGTCTGTATGTATAAGCATAATAATGCTCAAGGCTAAATGGGTTTATAAGTATTTATTAAAACCAGTTGAGACATAGATAATCCCAATATCAATAACAATCAACAATCTCAACTTGTTGTCATGGCAACCTTTTTTTAACAATAAAGATGTAACAGACTTTTATGTATGGTCCAATATATTTATATAGACTCTAAAGATTGCAACTTGACTACAGAGATTGAAATTATTTATACAAAGAAGTTTACATAAACCTCCTTAAACAGGTAAATATAACCTGTTCTGAATGCAGACTAATAAATAATCAATTATAACATTACAAACTGAAAATTATAATTCTCAAATTGCATCCAAAGAATTATATAAATAATAAGTGTAATAATGCCCCAAACTAAATGGGTTTATAAGTAATTATTAAAACCAGTCAACATTTAGACAATCCCAATATCAACAACAATATCAAGCTGATGACAACCCATTTAGCCTTACACATTGTTACACTTATTATTTAATATTCAAATACAAGTATATTGTTTATACTGAACTTAATGTAATTAGAAGGAATTTGAACTCAGACTTTCAAGCTTCCTATAGCTATCTATTCCATCTTATATAACTAATACACATGACCACATACATTTGAAAAAGATCAATGATCTCCAATATATGTATTTTATGCTAAACCAGCACTCTTCAGTTGGTTCATATCATTATTTTCTATATGTATATATAATGTGCTCATGAACAGGCTTCAATCTTCTCCAACTCTTCAGCCATCCATATCATTAAAAATCTGATGATGGAATGCTCAAAGACCTTGTTTATGCCAATATTATTGTCATATCCATGTTGACTTTAGGTCACTCTGACCTCTCATATATAAGATCTTATTATGTCCATTTAAATACACAGAAAAGGGATGGGCAGAATACAGACTGAATATGCAATATTTAAATACAAGCATATTATTATTCAATTAATACTTTGGGTGCAAATTGAAAACTATAATTTGCAATTTTGTAATGTTATAATTGATTATTAGTCTACATTCACAACAGGTTATATTTGCCTGTTTAATGAGGTTTTTGTAAACTTCTTTGTATCAATAATTTCAATTTCTTTGGTCAAGTTGCAACGTTAGACAAAATATCAACGATTTTCTAGATATATGTATCTGACTATCAAACCTGATGTCAACAGTTAAGATAGCAATAGACATCGCTGCTGAATCTCTATTAAATGTGCTGCAAAGATCAACAAGATGTTAAGGTTTGAACCACAATGAGCATTTCACCATTTTTTTTTTTCTAAATACGATCCATTAATTTTAATATATGTAAAAGAAAAAACCAAATTTATCTTTTTAAATCTTTCATTTATTTGTGAATCTTTTTTTTTTTCGAATTTTTTTTGAAACGTTGGAGGAAAATTGAAAAAAAAAGGTTCATAAAATAAACCAAGATTTTAAAAGAAAAAATGTATTAAATAAATTTATTTTTTTAAAGAGACTGAGTTTATTTATGTAATAGAATACATTGTAAGTGATGTATTTTTAGAGGCAACTGAGTTTAAATAAAATATGAAAAATAAAATTAATGAGACTGTAGAAATATTTTAATGAGCTTTGAATAATTAGGTGTTGCTGTTTTTTTTTTTTGTATTAAATTCTGTAACTAATTAATGATCTTAATTTATTAATTCAATCACAATAAAATTTTGACACATAACAGTAGAAAAAAGCTACCTGAGAAACTGGCTCTAGATCTCTCCACATTATCTCATTTCTCGTAAGATCAATATCGCACATGTTAACGAGAACATGTCCCAAAGAATGACGGACTCGCCTTTTGTCTAAATCATATACAGATAGACGCAATGTTCTTGTTGTTATCTCATCTGAAGAAACCTTTATAAAATAAAAGAATATTATTATTAAAACTGTCATATCTAATGATAACAAGTAAACAATTGTTACTTAATCTGATTTCTTTTCCCACTTACAACGAAGTCAGATTCTCCAAAATTTGTATTTTAAATATTTCATTAAAGTCTAAAATTTTAACAGAAGTTAAACTTTTTTAAAAAAAAATCGGTACTTTGATATTAACTAAGCTATGACATACTACACAACCCACCGGTAGATATCAATGAAGAACCAAAACAATGTCATAGCAACTGAAACATTGGCATGACTAATCAATAGGAGTGGTCACCTTCGAAATTTTAAAATACTTGGGTGAATTCTGGGTAAATATCTGTCTTTTACTTGCTTGCATTGACCAAGTGAGACGTGTCTGATCTGCCATTGTAAGAATTGAATACTTTTATTGCTTATTTTATATTTTGATTGCTGAACTATTACTGATTTATTGCTGATTTTATTACTAATTTTATCAAATGTTAATAATTTATGTAATTGTATTACTAATTACCATTTCTGACTAATTAACCAAAATGTAAATAAAAACTTAACTTTTTTTTTTTCAAATGCTAAGATCAGTTTATCATTTAAGAAACCATTAACATCACAGTTCAGCACTAGATTTCCACTTCTGTACAAAATCTTTAGCCTTTTCTTCCTACCCCTGAACACAGAGATTGAAGTGGTATCCCTGTAATATAGTTAAGCATTTGGATAGAAGTAAGATGTCAGAAGATATTTTGCTGTAACAAAATCTAACTAAGAAGAATGCATTGTGTTTCATATACTGAAGAACTGCAAATGCTTATAAAAGTTACTATTTTTTAATTCTGATTTTTTGACTTGGTTTGCTATAAGAAATAAATAACCTCGAGCCACATATGCTAGTCAATTTTTCTGGATTGATAGTTTATTCTGAAATTATTACAAGATATATTTCAGATAAAACTAAAAAAAATATTTTTTTAATCTCCCAAAATATTATAAACATTTTTTTTAATTACAATATTTAATAAACCTGAACACACTATTTATTTATTATACAATAGTAATAAAACCACATATGATTTCTTATCTCTTTTGATTATATAATTTAAATGACATTAGCTAAATTTTATTTAAAATCCTTTTTTGTGACCTATTTATTTTTAATGAGTAAAATTTTTAGAATTTGGATCAATGTACTTTAATTGAACTGGGACATTATAAATGCAAATCAATCTTTAGTTCTTTGACTTTATGTTATGCATGGCAGAATAACCTCAGTAAATGGCTGAGATTTAGTCCTGAGTTAGCTAGACAAACACCAGATTGTGAGAACATAGACAAACTCAACTATGGAATAAACTGATTCCAGAACTTCCAAACACTTTTTAAATAATAACAGTAATATATATAATGCAAAATATGCACAACATATATACATCCATAAAAATATATATGGTACTTTCCGATTTTTTCCGTGTCACCACTTGAGGGCACTTATTTCCAATAGTCAAAGATAATTATACAGTTGCAGGGACTAATGTTTAATGGAAGTAAATAAACCACATACTTGTGACTTGTGAATTTTATAAATTTATTGTATAAAAATATGACAATTATATGCTACAGCTAATCAGAATGCATTTTACAAATACGTGATTACTTGCTTGCTAAAAGCAAAAGCTGTATTGATTGTCTTTTTATGCTCAAGATGATGAGAATTTAGTCACAGAACATGAGGCAGTGGAATTTTTCCAAAGAAACCATATCCTCCTCTCTCAAAAAGTCTTCACCAATAACCATGATATGAAATTGTACTTTGCCTGAACCCTGGAATGGCGATATAATTTCAAAGTCTGCCAGTGCTGTGCAGTGCTATGTAAAGACACGTGGTTGAAGGCTCTAAAATAACGTTTCTAATAGCTATCCAATTTATTTATTATTGGAGTAGAAATACCATGACAATTGAATGTATTAAACATGAATCGTATTTCTGCAAAGTCACTATCATTTCTTGGAGCAGTTATCTAAGAGAAGTGTGTGTGCAAAGAAAGACAGAAGGAACCGCTCACAAACACATGGATTTCTATTTAGTTGAGTTCATGTGGCGGTGATTGCACCAAAAAAAAAAAAAAGATTTATTTGTCACAATTTTAGAAGCCATTAGCAAAGTGTAACTTTTTTTTTTATTACTTTCATTTTGTTTTTGTTTTTTACTTTAATTAAACATTAGAATACAAAATTGTTTTTGTCTTTTTTACTTTCACTTTCATTAAATGCTCCCAATTATGCTACATATGACTTATTTGTTAGTAATTATGTATTTTATTTTATTTTATTTTTTATTTTTAATTAAATACTAAATTATTGTTTATTTCAGTATATTATTTAGTACTTAAGTTTTTGGTTTTGTTTTTTACTTTAATTACATGTTAAAATACAAAATTGTTGTTCTTGTTGTTCGGTCTTTTTTACTTCAACTGTCATTAAACATTAGTCCCTGCAACTGTATAATCATCTCTGACTATTGGAAATAAATGCCCTCAAGTGATGGCATGGGACAAAATTAGAAAGTACTACATGTGTAAAATCATGCATAAAATGTTAATACAGAAAGTATCCAGAATGCTTACACAAAATAAAAGTCTGTACAATCTGTAAACTTTCTGCTTATATTTATTTGGGGACTGCAAATGGTAAATACTTTGGTATATTAGCTAATTTCATAATGTCTTCTAGTTCTTTCCCATCCTAATTACTTTTCATGTGGATCAAATAATTTATTAATGGTAGTTTTAGCTTTGGTAATTAATATAGTTTATTGTTTTAAAAGCAACCTCAGCTAACTGTTTAATTCCTAAATCCTTTTCTGACTAAAAGTAGCTTAATTCTATAATTACTTACAGTGCAGTGTCTATTTTGTATATTAGAACATATGCATGCCCTCTAAAATATTTCAATTTAATAAAATATATGATATAGATATAACAGTTTTATAAAATTCAGTGACTAAATATTTATTAATCAAATCTGATTACATACTTAGCAAATTCTTCTTTGTTATTCCAGAACTTGGCATTTAAGTGTTTATTACACTTTATATTATATATAATCTTGAAAGCATTTTAGTGGTTTCCTTTCTCATTATCTAAATTACCCTGAACTTGCAGCATTTTTTGTTAAAATCTGCAGGGGCTTCATCTCTTGGGGTTTTTCATTCTCTGATGACTTCTTATATATTCAATATTCTCTTTTTTTGCTGACTTCTGTATGTTTTCAATAATTACTACTAACTTTATTTTTATCTTTATATATAATAGTGGTGTTAATGTATTGTCCCAGATAGACACAATTATATTCTATTATAACTTTTACCATCTGTTTAAATATAATCTCAATACCATTTTTCTCAATAAACTCTTTCTGAGCCAAAGTTTATCTCCTATTGGCATAGTTTGCCTTTTTGTAAAATTTCTGCATTATTTTGTTCACTATTTTGCCATGAAATAAAAATGTTAGCTTTATCGTTAACTTCTTATATATCAAACTAGATAGTCGACGTTTAGTTTTAGTAGTCAATGTTTCATCTTTAAATCCATAGCCATATATAATGTTTCATATATGAATTATTGTAACTTGATTAGTTAACATTCTGTTTTAGACATCAAACTGTTTTTAGCCAATATTGTAGGTTCTGGGTGATATGCAGATATTTATATGTCTGATCCTTTCATAAACATCTGAAAAGCAACCCATTTTCATTATCAGTCATCACTATTTCAGGAAATTTGTGGTAAGCACACATCTCTCTTCACTTCTTAATGTTTTTTTATTGATTAGATATTCATTACTATCTAACATAACTCATATGGAATATGCATCAATAACAATTAGAAAAATGTAGCCATTTATCAGACCTTCCTGATTCATGTGTACTCTTTGTCATGAATTGGCTGCTACAGGCAATGAAATCTTTAATCTGGTAAGTTTGCTATACTTTAGCATAACACACAACCCTTAATCAAAATAAAAGTCATAGATCAATTCATAGATCACATGACCCTATCTCTTAAGCTTGTAAGTTATAAACAGTGAGGATTGCCAATTCCTCTACAAGCTTTATGATAAATGCCCAGCCAGAGCCAGCACTTAAAATATCTCTGTCAGGAACCCTTCCCCAAACCCCTGACCATGGTTTCGTGCTTTGGCACTCCTCAGAGAGGTGTCAGGGTAGGTTCAGACACTAGATCTAAAAATACCAACCCAAAGCTAAGCACTTAGCTAAAAGTTATCTATTGAGTGGAAAATCTGAAATTTTCAGACATGTACATGTCTTCAAACCCAGCTATCCAACTCAAATAGCTATATGGGGCTGATAGATCTTCAGCCATGCCACATAGTAGTAGTCATAGCAATATAAAATTGCATAAGACTTTTTGGCAGAGACTATAAATAGTCAAAATAAAAGTCATAGATCAATTCATAGATCACATGACCCTATCTCTTAAGCTTGTAAGTTATAAACAGTGAGGATTGCCAATTCCTCTACAAGCTTTATGATAAATGCTTAGCCAGAGCCAGCACTTAAAATATCTCTGTCAGGAACCCTTCCCCAAACCCCTGACCATGGTTTCGTGCTTTGGCACTCCTCAGAGAGGTGTCAGGGTAGGTTCAGACACTAGATCTAAAAATACCAACCCAAAGCTAAGCACTTAGCTAAAAGTTATCTATTGAGTGGAAAATCTGAAATTTTCAGACATGTACATGTCTTCAAACCCAGCTATCCAACTCAAATAGCTATATGGGGCTGATAGATCTTCAGCCATGCCACATAGTAGTAGTCATAGCAATATAAAATTGCATAAGACTTTTTGGCAGAGACTATAAATAGTCAAAATAAAAGTCATAGATCAATTCATAGATCACATGACCCTATCTCTTAAGCTTGTAAGTTATAAACAGTGAGGATTGCCAATTCCTCTACAAGCTTTATGATAAATGCTTAGCCAGAGCCAGCACTTAAAATATCTCTGTCAGGAACCCCTCCCCAAACCCCTGACCATGGTTTCGTGCTTTGGCACTCCTCAGAGAGGTGTCAGGGTAGGTTCAGACACTAGATCTAAAAATACCAACCCAAAGCTAAGCACTTAGCTAAAAGTTATCTATTGAGTGGAAAATCTGAAATTTTCAGACATGTACATGTCTTCAAACCCAGCTATCCAACTCAAATAGCTATATGGGGCTGATAGATCTTCAGCCATGCCACATAGTAGTAGTCATAGCAATATAAAATTGCATAAGACTTTTGGCAGAGACTATAAATAGTCAAAATAAAAGTCATAGATCAATTCATAGATCACATGACCCTATCTCTTAAGCTTGTAAGTTATAAACAGTGAGGATTGCCAATTCCTCTACAAGCTTTATGATAAATGCTTAGCCAGAGCCAGCACTTAAAATATCTCTGTCAGGAACCCCTCCCCAAACCCCTGACCATGGTTTCGTGCTTTGGCACTCCTCAGAGAGGTGTCAGGGTAGGTTCAGACACTAGATCTAAAAATACCAACCCAAAGCTAAGCACTTAGCTAAAAGTTATCTATTGAGTGGAAAATCTGAAATTTTCAGACATGTACATGTCTTCAAACCCAGCTATCCAACTCAAATAGCTATATGGGGCTGATAGATCTTCAGCCATGCCACATAGTAGTAGTCATAGCAATATAAAATTGCATAAGACTTTTTGGCAGAGACTATAAATAGTCAAAATAAAAGTCATAGATCAATTCATAGATCACATGACCCTATCTCTTAAGCTTGTAAGTTATAAACAGTGAGGATTGCCAATTCCTCTACAAGCTTTATGATAAATGCTTAGCCAGAGCCAGCACTTAAAATATCTCTGTCAGGAACCCCTCCCCAAACCCCTGACCATGGTTTCGTGCTTTGGCACTCCTCAGAGAGGTGTCAGGGTAGGTTCAGACACTAGATCTAAAAATACCAACCCAAAGCTAAGCACTTAGCTAAAAGTTATCTATTGAGTGGAAAATCTGAAATTTTCAGACATGTACATGTCTTCAAACCCAGCTATCCAACTCAAATAGCTATATGGGGCTGATAGATCTTCAGCCATGCCACATAGTAGTAGTCATAGCAATATAAAATTGCATAAGACTTTTGGCAGAGACTATAAATAGTCAAAATAAAAGTCATAGATCAATTCATAGATCACATGACCCTATCTCTTAAGCTTGTAAGTTATAAACAGTGAGGATTGCCAATTCCTCTACAAGCTTTATGATAAATGCTTAGCCAGAGCCAGCACTTAAAATATCTCTGTCAGGAACCCCTCCCCAAACCCCTGACCATGGTTTCGTGCTTTGGCACTCCTCAGAGAGGTGTCAGGGTAGGTTCAGACACTAGATCTAAAAATACCAACCCAAAGCTAAGCACTTAGCTAAAAGTTATCTATTGAGTGGAAAATCTGAAATTTTCAGACATGTACATGTCTTCAAACCCAGCTATCCAACTCAAATAGCTATATGGGGCTGATAGATCTTCAGCCATGCCACATAGTAGTAGTCATAGCAATATAAAATTGCATAAGACTTTTTGGCAGAGACTATAAATAGTCAAAATAAAAGTCATAGATCAATTCATAGATCACATGACCCTATCTCTTAAGCTTGTAAGTTATAAACAGTGAGGATTGCCAATTCCTCTACAAGCTTTATGATAAATGCTTAGCCAGAGCCAGCACTTAAAATATCTCTGTCAGGAACCCCTCCCCAAACCCCTGACCATGGTTTCGTGCTTTGGCACTCCTCAGAGAGGTGTCAGGGTAGGTTCAGACACTAGATCTAAAAATACCAACCCAAAGCTAAGCACTTAGCTAAAAGTTATCTATTGAGTGGAAAATCTGAAATTTTCAGACATGTACATGTCTTCAAACCCAGCTATCCAACTCAAATAGCTATATGGGGCTGATAGATCTTCAGCCATGCCACATAGTAGTAGTCATAGCAATATAAAATTGCATAAGACTTTTTGGCAGAGACTATAAATAGTCAAAATAAAAGTCATAGATCAATTCATAGATCACATGACCCTATCTCTTAAGCTTGTAAGTTATAAACAGTGAGGATTGCCAATTCCTCTACAAGCTTTATGATAAATGCTTAGCCAGAGCCAGCACTTAAAATATCTCTGTCAGGAACCCCTCCCCAAACCCCTGACCATGGTTTCGTGCTTTGGCACTCCTCAGAGAGGTGTCAGGGTAGGTTCAGACACTAGATCTAAAAATACCAACCCAAAGCTAAGCACTTAGCTAAAAGTTATCTATTGAGTGGAAAATCTGAAATTTTCAGACATGTACATGTCTTCAAACCCAGCTATCCAACTCAAATAGCTATATGGGGCTGATAGATCTTCAGCCATGCCACATAGTAGTAGTCATAGCAATATAAAATTGCATAAGACTTTTTGGCAGAGACTATAAATAGTCAAAATAAAAGTCATAGATCAATTCATAGATCACATGACCCTATCTCTTAAGCTTGTAAGTTATAAACAGTGAGGATTGCCAATTCCTCTACAAGCTTTATGATAAATGCTTAGCCAGAGCCAGCACTTAAAATATCTCTGTCAGGAACCCCTCCCCAAACCCCTGACCATGGTTTCGTGCTTTGGCACTCCTCAGAGAGGTGTCAGGGTAGGTTCAGACACTAGATCTAAAAATACCAACCCAAAGCTAAGCACTTAGCTAAAAGTTATCTATTGAGTGGAAAATCTGAAATTTTCAGACATGTACATGTCTTCAAACCCAGCTATCCAACTCAAATAGCTATATGGGGCTGATAGATCTTCAGCCATGCCACATAGTAGTAGTCATAGCAATATAAAATTGCATAAGACTTTTTGGCAGAGACTATAAATAGTCAAAATAAAAGTCATAGATCAATTCATAGATCACATGACCCTATCTCTTAAGCTTGTAAGTTATAAACAGTGAGGATTGCCAATTCCTCTACAAGCTTTATGATAAATGCTTAGCCAGAGCCAGCACTTAAAATATCTCTGTCAGGAACCCCTCCCCAAACCCCTGACCATGGTTTCGTGCTTTGGCACTCCTCAGAGAGGTGTCAGGGTAGGTTCAGACACTAGATCTAAAAATACCAACCCAAAGCTAAGCACTTAGCTAAAAGTTATCTATTGAGTGGAAAATCTGAAATTTTCAGACATGTACATGTCTTCAAACCCAGCTATCCAACTCAAATAGCTATATGGGGCTGATAGATCTTCAGCCATGCCACATAGTAGTAGTCATAGCAATATAAAATTGCATAAGACTTTTTGGCAGAGACTATAAATAGTCAAAATAAAAGTCATAGATCAATTCATAGATCACATGACCCTATCTCTTAAGCTTGTAAGTTATAAACAGTGAGGATTGCCAATTCCTCTACAAGCTTTATGATAAATGCTTAGCCAGAGCCAGCACTTAAAATATCTCTGTCAGGAACCCCTCCCCAAACCCCTGACCATGGTTTCGTGCTTTGGCACTCCTCAGAGAGGTGTCAGGGTAGGTTCAGACACTAGATCTAAAAATACCAACCCAAAGCTAAGCACTTAGCTAAAAGTTATCTATTGAGTGGAAAATCTGAAATTTTCAGACATGTACATGTCTTCAAACCCAGCTATCCAACTCAAATAGCTATATGGGGCTGATAGATCTTCAGCCATGCCACATAGTAGTAGTCATAGCAATATAAAATTGCATAAGACTTTTTGGCAGAGACTATAAATAGTCAAAATAAAAGTCATAGATCAATTCATAGATCACATGACCCTATCTCTTAAGCTTGTAAGTTATAAACAGTGAGGATTGCCAATTCCTCTACAAGCTTTATGATAAATGCTTAGCCAGAGCCAGCACTTAAAATATCTCTGTCAGGAACCCCTCCCCAAACCCCTGACCATGGTTTCGTGCTTTGGCACTCCTCAGAGAGGTGTCAGGGTAGGTTCAGACACTAGATCTAAAAATACCAACCCAAAGCTAAGCACTTAGCTAAAAGTTATCTATTGAGTGGAAAATCTGAAATTTTCAGACATGTACATGTCTTCAAACCCAGCTATCCAACTCAAATAGCTATATGGGGCTGATAGATCTTCAGCCATGCCACATAGTAGTAGTCATAGCAATATAAAATTGCATAAGACTTTTTGGCAGAGACTATAAATAGTCAAAATAAAAGTCATAGATCAATTCATAGATCACATGACCCTATCTCTTAAGCTTGTAAGTTATAAACAGTGAGGATTGCCAATTCCTCTACAAGCTTTATGATAAATGCTTAGCCAGAGCCAGCACTTAAAATATCTCTGTCAGGAACCCCTCCCCAAACCCCTGACCATGGTTTCGTGCTTTGGCACTCCTCAGAGAGGTGTCAGGGTAGGTTCAGACACTAGATCTAAAAATACCAACCCAAAGCTAAGCACTTAGCTAAAAGTTATCTATTGAGTGGAAAATCTGAAATTTTCAGACATGTACATGTCTTCAAACCCAGCTATCCAACTCAAATAGCTATATGGGGCTGATAGATCTTCAGCCATGCCACATAGTAGTAGTCATAGCAATATAAAATTGCATAAGACTTTTTGGCAGAGACTATAAATAGTCAAAATAAAAGTCATAGATCAATTCATAGATCACATGACCCTATCTCTTAAGCTTGTAAGTTATAAACAGTGAGGATTGCCAATTCCTCTACAAGCTTTATGATAAATGCTTAGCCAGAGCCAGCACTTAAAATATCTCTGTCAGGAACCCCTCCCCAAACCCCTGACCATGGTTTCGTGCTTTGGCACTCCTCAGAGAGGTGTCAGGGTAGGTTCAGACACTAGATCTAAAAATACCAACCCAAAGCTAAGCACTTAGCTAAAAGTTATCTATTGAGTGGAAAATCTGAAATTTTCAGACATGTACATGTCTTCAAACCCAGCTATCCAACTCAAATAGCTATATGGGGCTGATAGATCTTCAGCCATGCCACATAGTAGTAGTCATAGCAATATAAAATTGCATAAGACTTTTTGGCAGAGACTATAAATAGTCAAAATAAAAGTCATAGATCAATTCATAGATCACATGACCCTATCTCTTAAGCTTGTAAGTTATAAACAGTGAGGATTGCCAATTCCTCTACAAGCTTTATGATAAATGCTTAGCCAGAGCCAGCACTTAAAATATCTCTGTCAGGAACCCCTCCCCAAACCCCTGACCATGGTTTCGTGCTTTGGCACTCCTCAGAGAGGTGTCAGGGTAGGTTCAGACACTAGATCTAAAAATACCAACCCAAAGCTAAGCACTTAGCTAAAAGTTATCTATTGAGTGGAAAATCTGAAATTTTCAGACATGTACATGTCTTCAAACCCAGCTATCCAACTCAAATAGCTATATGGGGCTGATAGATCTTCAGCCATGCCACATAGTAGTAGTCATAGCAATATAAAATTGCATAAGACTTTTTGGCAGAGACTATAAATAGTCAAAATAAAAGTCATAGATCAATTCATAGATCACATGACCCTATCTCTTAAGCTTGTAAGTTATAAACAGTGAGGATTGCCAATTCCTCTACAAGCTTTATGATAAATGCTTAGCCAGAGCCAGCACTTAAAATATCTCTGTCAGGAACCCCTCCCCAAACCCCTGACCATGGTTTCGTGCTTTGGCACTCCTCAGAGAGGTGTCAGGGTAGGTTCAGACACTAGATCTAAAAATACCAACCCAAAGCTAAGCACTTAGCTAAAAGTTATCTATTGAGTGGAAAATCTGAAATTTTCAGACATGTACATGTCTTCAAACCCAGCTATCCAACTCAAATAGCTATATGGGGCTGATAGATCTTCAGCCATGCCACATAGTAGTAGTCATAGCAATATAAAATTGCATAAGACTTTTGGCAGAGACTATAAATAGTCAAAATAAAAGTCATAGATCAATTCATAGATCACATGACCCTATCTCTTAAGCTTGTAAGTTATAAACAGTGAGGATTGCCAATTCCTCTACAAGCTTTATGATAAATGCTTAGCCAGAGCCAGCACTTAAAATATCTCTGTCAGGAACCCCTCCCCAAACCCCTGACCATGGTTTCGTGCTTTGGCACTCCTCAGAGAGGTGTCAGGGTAGGTTCAGACACTAGATCTAAAAATACCAACCCAAAGCTAAGCACTTAGCTAAAAGTTATCTATTGAGTGGAAAATCTGAAATTTTCAGACATGTACATGTCTTCAAACCCAGCTATCCAACTCAAATAGCTATATGGGGCTGATAGATCTTCAGCCATGCCACATAGTAGTAGTCATAGCAATATAAAATTGCATAAGACTTTTTGGCAGAGACTATAAATAGTCAAAATAAAAGTCATAGATCAATTCATAGATCACATGACCCTATCTCTTAAGCTTGTAAGTTATAAACAGTGAGGATTGCCAATTCCTCTACAAGCTTTATGATAAATGCTTAGCCAGAGCCAGCACTTAAAATATCTCTGTCAGGAACCCCTCCCCAAACCCCTGACCATGGTTTCGTGCTTTGGCACTCCTCAGAGAGGTGTCAGGGTAGGTTCAGACACTAGATCTAAAAATACCAACCCAAAGCTAAGCACTTAGCTAAAAGTTATCTATTGAGTGGAAAATCTGAAATTTTCAGACATGTACATGTCTTCAAACCCAGCTATCCAACTCAAATAGCTATATGGGGCTGATAGATCTTCAGCCATGCCACATAGTAGTAGTCATAGCAATATAAAATTGCATAAGACTTTTTGGCAGAGACTATAAATAGTCAAAATAAAAGTCATAGATCAATTCATAGATCACATGACCCTATCTCTTAAGCTTGTAAGTTATAAACAGTGAGGATTGCCAATTCCTCTACAAGCTTTATGATAAATGCTTAGCCAGAGCCAGCACTTAAAATATCTCTGTCAGGAACCCCTCCCCAAACCCCTGACCATGGTTTCGTGCTTTGGCACTCCTCAGAGAGGTGTCAGGGTAGGTTCAGACACTAGATCTAAAAATACCAACCCAAAGCTAAGCACTTAGCTAAAAGTTATCTATTGAGTGGAAAATCTGAAATTTTCAGACATGTACATGTCTTCAAACCCAGCTATCCAACTCAAATAGCTATATGGGGCTGATAGATCTTCAGCCATGCCACATAGTAGTAGTCATAGCAATATAAAATTGCATAAGACTTTTTGGCAGAGACTATAAATAGTCAAAATAAAAGTCATAGATCAATTCATAGATCACATGACCCTATCTCTTAAGCTTGTAAGTTATAAACAGTGAGGATTGCCAATTCCTCTACAAGCTTTATGATAAATGCTTAGCCAGAGCCAGCACTTAAAATATCTCTGTCAGGAACCCCTCCCCAAACCCCTGACCATGGTTTCGTGCTTTGGCACTCCTCAGAGAGGTGTCAGGGTAGGTTCAGACACTAGATCTAAAAATACCAACCCAAAGCTAAGCACTTAGCTAAAAGTTATCTATTGAGTGGAAAATCTGAAATTTTCAGACATGTACATGTCTTCAAACCCAGCTATCCAACTCAAATAGCTATATGGGGCTGATAGATCTTCAGCCATGCCACATAGTAGTAGTCATAGCAATATAAAATTGCATAAGACTTTTTGGCAGAGACTATAAATAGTCAAAATAAAAGTCATAGATCAATTCATAGATCACATGACCCTATCTCTTAAGCTTGTAAGTTATAAACAGTGAGGATTGCCAATTCCTCTACAAGCTTTATGATAAATGCTTAGCCAGAGCCAGCACTTAAAATATCTCTGTCAGGAACCCCTCCCCAAACCCCTGACCATGGTTTCGTGCTTTGGCACTCCTCAGAGAGGTGTCAGGGTAGGTTCAGACACTAGATCTAAAAATACCAACCCAAAGCTAAGCACTTAGCTAAAAGTTATCTATTGAGTGGAAAATCTGAAATTTTCAGACATGTACATGTCTTCAAACCCAGCTATCCAACTCAAATAGCTATATGGGGCTGATAGATCTTCAGCCATGCCACATAGTAGTAGTCATAGCAATATAAAATTGCATAAGACTTTTTGGCAGAGACTATAAATAGTCAAAATAAAAGTCATAGATCAATTCATAGATCACATGACCCTATCTCTTAAGCTTGTAAGTTATAAACAGTGAGGATTGCCAATTCCTCTACAAGCTTTATGATAAATGCTTAGCCAGAGCCAGCACTTAAAATATCTCTGTCAGGAACCCCTCCCCAAACCCCTGACCATGGTTTCGTGCTTTGGCACTCCTCAGAGAGGTGTCAGGGTAGGTTCAGACACTAGATCTAAAAATACCAACCCAAAGCTAAGCACTTAGCTAAAAGTTATCTATTGAGTGGAAAATCTGAAATTTTCAGACATGTACATGTCTTCAAACCCAGCTATCCAACTCAAATAGCTATATGGGGCTGATAGATCTTCAGCCATGCCACATAGTAGTAGTCATAGCAATATAAAATTGCATAAGACTTTTTGGCAGAGACTATAAATAGTCAAAATAAAAGTCATAGATCAATTCATAGATCACATGACCCTATCTCTTAAGCTTGTAAGTTATAAACAGTGAGGATTGCCAATTCCTCTACAAGCTTTATGATAAATGCTTAGCCAGAGCCAGCACTTAAAATATCTCTGTCAGGAACCCCTCCCCAAACCCCTGACCATGGTTTCGTGCTTTGGCACTCCTCAGAGAGGTGTCAGGGTAGGTTCAGACACTAGATCTAAAAATACCAACCCAAAGCTAAGCACTTAGCTAAAAGTTATCTATTGAGTGGAAAATCTGAAATTTTCAGACATGTACATGTCTTCAAACCCAGCTATCCAACTCAAATAGCTATATGGGGCTGATAGATCTTCAGCCATGCCACATAGTAGTAGTCATAGCAATATAAAATTGCATAAGACTTTTGGCAGAGACTATAAATAGTCAAAATAAAAGTCATAGATCAATTCATAGATCACATGACCCTATCTCTTAAGCTTGTAAGTTATAAACAGTGAGGATTGCCAATTCCTCTACAAGCTTTATGATAAATGCTTAGCCAGAGCCAGCACTTAAAATATCTCTGTCAGGAACCCCTCCCCAAACCCCTGACCATGGTTTCGTGCTTTGGCACTCCTCAGAGAGGTGTCAGGGTAGGTTCAGACACTAGATCTAAAAATACCAACCCAAAGCTAAGCACTTAGCTAAAAGTTATCTATTGAGTGGAAAATCTGAAATTTTCAGACATGTACATGTCTTCAAACCCAGCTATCCAACTCAAATAGCTATATGGGGCTGATAGATCTTCAGCCATGCCACATAGTAGTAGTCATAGCAATATAAAATTGCATAAGACTTTTTGGCAGAGACTATAAATAGTCAAAATAAAAGTCATAGATCAATTCATAGATCACATGACCCTATCTCTTAAGCTTGTAAGTTATAAACAGTGAGGATTGCCAATTCCTCTACAAGCTTTATGATAAATGCTTAGCCAGAGCCAGCACTTAAAATATCTCTGTCAGGAACCCCTCCCCAAACCCCTGACCATGGTTTCGTGCTTTGGCACTCCTCAGAGAGGTGTCAGGGTAGGTTCAGACACTAGATCTAAAAATACCAACCCAAAGCTAAGCACTTAGCTAAAAGTTATCTATTGAGTGGAAAATCTGAAATTTTCAGACATGTACATGTCTTCAAACCCAGCTATCCAACTCAAATAGCTATATGGGGCTGATAGATCTTCAGCCATGCCACATAGTAGTAGTCATAGCAATATAAAATTGCATAAGACTTTTTGGCAGAGACTATAAATAGTCAAAATAAAAGTCATAGATCAATTCATAGATCACATGACCCTATCTCTTAAGCTTGTAAGTTATAAACAGTGAGGATTGCCAATTCCTCTACAAGCTTTATGATAAATGCTTAGCCAGAGCCAGCACTTAAAATATCTCTGTCAGGAACCCCTCCCCAAACCCCTGACCATGGTTTCGTGCTTTGGCACTCCTCAGAGAGGTGTCAGGGTAGGTTCAGACACTAGATCTAAAAATACCAACCCAAAGCTAAGCACTTAGCTAAAAGTTATCTATTGAGTGGAAAATCTGAAATTTTCAGACATGTACATGTCTTCAAACCCAGCTATCCAACTCAAATAGCTATATGGGGCTGATAGATCTTCAGCCATGCCACATAGTAGTAGTCATAGCAATATAAAATTGCATAAGACTTTTTGGCAGAGACTATAAATAGTCAAAATAAAAGTCATAGATCAATTCATAGATCACATGACCCTATCTCTTAAGCTTGTAAGTTATAAACAGTGAGGATTGCCAATTCCTCTACAAGCTTTATGATAAATGCTTAGCCAGAGCCAGCACTTAAAATATCTCTGTCAGGAACCCCTCCCCAAACCCCTGACCATGGTTTCGTGCTTTG
>JAQFVV010008791.1:0-22613 GCA_028023455.1 Epiperipatus broadwayi | reverse complement strand
TTTATATATTAAAATTTAAAAAAAAAAGTTTATTATACAAACTCCATTGTAACAAGGTGTCGACTGAGGAGAGCCGATGGTCCACCAAAAGTTACAAGATAATTGGATATAGATATTACTAACACTATCAACTAATAAAGTTATTAATAATTGTAAATACTAATATTAAATGGTGGTGGGAATAATTCAATATTAACAGTATGTTATTCGTATATTTATTTGTAGCTAGTTGTTATTTGTTTAATTTTAAAAGTGGGGAAAAACTTCGTAAAACTGCGTGCTTTATTGGAGTGTTTGTGGCATGCGAGTATATATATGTGCATGATTTATATAGCTCACTTAGTGTAACAGCCAGGTTTGGACATTACATCAACAGAACGATATTCGAAGTTTCAGAACCAAAGCCGACCAAGTCGTGATAGTAATACCCTACGCCTGATCATACCTTCATTCTCTCACTCGTGCTTCCAAGCTCAACCGACTGAAAATGATAGCGCCTGAGGTTGCATCAATATCTTCATGATCACCTTCCAGCAATAGCAAAAGGCAGTAAAACATGAGACATTCCTCATTATTACATATTCTATTATATGCCCTAACCAGTCATCCATGCACGATAATTATCATTTAATGAGATTGAGCATTTCAAATTTTAGTATTTGCAAAAATTCAATATAAATAATAGCATTTACTCAAGCATAGTAGAAAATGAATAGTTAGCTCACATGGAGGTGAGCAGATTTTCAGGCTTGTAAATAAATGAACTGTGCAATGATGGCGGGCTTTTGTAAAACAGCGTTATTACGAAGCATTCGAAGAATGGTCCCGGGATGTAATATTAAGCGAGTAAACATTGATGGATTCTCTATGTTATAAAAATGAGTAGTACAAAGAATTGAGCATGTTTTTCATGGTATAAAATGATATTACAATTATGCAATAGACTCTTAGTGAAGCATATGTAACTTTTTCTACAAGTAGTAATTCATGCCATGTTTTATATGTTTGAAATCAGTCAATGATATTGACAAATCAATAGACTTTTAGTGAAGCTTATATACACCTTTCATGTTATAATTCATGCCATGTTTTATATGTTTGAAATCGGTTATAGTTAGCTAGAGTAATCGAGCTGATGCGATGAAAATGCTAGATATGTATTAATATGTGAAGATTATATTTCATTGTCGTCTAGTTTCGCCGAAATATTATAATGACTGAGCTGAAGATTATACGATGGTTAACGCCTTGAAAATATTGCGATTGAATAAGTTTAAGCATGATTATTATAAATATAAAATACTAAATGATTAGTTATAGAGTATTTACATGATATAATATTGTTAAGGGATAGTTGATAATCGAATTAAATCAGATTCTATGGTCGGGATCAAAGCCAAGAGTCACTTTCTAGGAAAATCCAATTCCAGTATGTGGTAAAATTAAAACGTCACAGACTTTAGCGTAAGAAAATATACCATCTGATAAAAGCGGCTCTAACGCATCCTTAGTAGGTTTTATTACCTAGTAAACGGCTCCCTAACTGATCTTCTTGCTATAATGGAAGAGGCCTTTTTATTATGAATAGAAGATTGGCTTATAAGCCCTTTGGAAACGCTTTGGTTTCGTTATACAAGAATAAATGTCACATTTGCCTAAACTTTCGAACGTGACTTGACGAAATACGAAGAACTGTCGTAGTGGCCTAAACTTTCGAGGCGTGCCTGGACGTGGAACAATCTTGAGATGGGCCATTATAGACATAGCAAGCAGATATGCATTTTTATGCAAATTAGCAATACATTCGCAAACTAAATTAATATTTAATAAATTTAATTATGCCAAAATCTTAGCTTCTTCAGTGCTACTACCAATTGGTCAGTTCATAACTGAGACTATTAAATGATAAACTGATGGCAATAATGAGAATCTGATTTAAGGGTTTTCTGCATAGCTACTTATAGAACTGGCACATTAGTTACAGAGTATAACTAGATCTAATATCAAACGGATTGTTAAATAATAAAATGTGAGTTATAAAATAGTCCTCATTAAATTTTGACGTTTAAATAAATTACACATCTTAAATAATTTGTCAAAATAGACCTTACTAATAATGAAAATGGGTTTTAACTAACGATTTCAAATCTGATATTTTAAATAGATAGTGTGAAATATACTTTTTCTAGATAAATTGAGAAAAATACATATTCTTAAATCATTTACTCAAATATAATTCTTTAAATAACTTGGGCAAAATCATGCATTTTTTAAATAGCATACGACGACTATACACGCTTTAACTAAATTTAGCAACACTTTATATAACTTTAGAAAAGATGCGTTGTAAATAATAGACGCTAAATATACCTTTTAAATAACTTTAGTAAAACCTTTTCATTTTCAATTAACTGGAGAAAGCGTTTTAAATAATATACGCAAATATACATTTTTAAATAACTTTACCAAAACATTTTCATTTCAATTAACCTCAGAAAAAGATGCGTTTTAAATAATATAAGCAAATATACATTTTAAATAAGTTTATCAAAGATTTTAAATAACTTGTTCGGGCATTATAAATATCGATTCATTATATCACATATAATTCAGAAAAGAGTCTTAGCTATATTCTTTATATCGCAATATTGATATAATAAAAGTAATTGCTCACTCCCCTCCCCCCAATAATTTATTAACACACCAGACTCCGTTCTGATAAAAACACAGCATAAATCAATAAACATGAACTTAAAATATAAGAATTGCATAAAAAATGATCGATAAGATAATAATTTAGACATAAAAATTTATAGTATGGTTTTATAGAAACTAGATGTGTGTGATTATTTAAATTATTAATGATCAACGGCTACTTAAAGTTATTAATGATCAAGCAAGAATTGAGTGTGTTCTAAGATTTAAACCATTTTACGATAAACATTTTAGTAGAACATTTAGAAATATTATAAATTATGTGATTTATTTAGCTAGCTTTCATTTAGTATACGTTTTAGTTAGGAAAGTAATATATTTTGTAGAAAGGATTTACCGGAAAGTCTTTAAGGCCTTGTTCATTGTGCTTCTCTTTATATTCAGTCAGGCTGGGCTTCTCTTAGGTTTTAGTCTGGATGTAACTTCGTGAATTTATCTCGGTGGCAGCTTTCTCCATTTCTCTGATCAGGAACTATCTGGTCTCTCGGGTACATCTTTCTTACAGTGATGGGCATGGTGGAGGTTTTCTGTCATCGGTAGCCGCTCGTGGAAGAGCAAACGGCTGTCTCTGTGTCTTCTAGCCAACGGTCATTTTATAGCAGCTTGGATGATGGTTTTTTTAGATTTAGCAGTCTAAACGGCAGGAACAGTTTTCTTAGTTAACTCGGGTCTTCGGAAATAAAATTTGGCAGCAAGCACAAATTTCTCAGCAACAGAAAAAAATTTACACGGATGATGATAGATGATGGAAGAGGCTAGGTTAGAGAGAGCTTGGTGGCTATTTTGGGCCCCTTTTTATGCTGTATTTTTGACAGAAGTAACCTCCTACTTTTAGTCATGCCATATCACAAGATGACTAGTTCAAACTAGCCTTTAACCAAATATCCAGTTAGTAAAATATTAAGTATATCTAAATCTGGACATGGAAAGGCTCTATTGTTTTAATTGATGTCAGTTTTAAAAGATATATATTTTTAAGAGAATGGTCACAGGCAATTTGTATAGATTTTGTATAGATTTATGCCTGACTGAATATTATAATTGGTCTTGGTTATCAATTTTAAATAGGTCAAATTTTAGCCAAAGATTTATTTTTAGGACGAAGTGTTAAAACTGATAAAACTTTCTGCTTGTAATTTTAAGCAAACAAAAAGAATTGAAAACACTTGGAATTAGTCAAAATGAATACTGACTTAAATAATTATTTAGAAAGAAATATTGAAAACTAAGTAATATTATAAATTTAAATTATGCTGCTATATAGATAAATTAATTATAGTTATGTTTATTCAGTTTTAACAAATCGAACAGACTATGCTCGTATATAAATATTTGAGATTGTAATTTTATATTAATGGGACGATTATATACGCACATACTCGCAATATTATAAGCAAAGTTTTTAAAATTTAAGAAATACACGCCATCTGAGTACAACAAATATATACTATTATCAGAGATAATAGGTGAAACAGGTGTAACCGTTTCATAGCAATCCATTCCCGGACAAAAAAAAAAAGTAAAAAAAAGACCTTTCTCCCCCTTCTATTCTCCTTTTCCCTCTTTTTCTTTTTTTTTTTTGTAGCTCCTGTTTTTTTTCTAGTGACTCCACACAACTTTTATATATATATTAATCTGGTCTACTTTCTTCAATATCCCCTTTCCCTTTCTGGTCATGCAAGCAGCTAATACGCCAACCCCCCTGCTCTAGCATAGTTGAATATAATTAAGTAACGTAATATAATTATTAAATATATAACTGTTTAACTAAGATAATACAATTTCTGATTATTTTCATGCTATATGATTATAAATTGAATAAATAAGGTAACCTAATTCTAATGCTTAACTTTTTATTAATATATATTACAAATATGACTAAATGATTAATAATAAGATAAATTCTAATTAAAATAAATAAATTAAATATGAATGAATAAACGCCTAAATAAGCTAATATTACTATAGGTTATAAATATGAGTTACAATTAAATAAATATAGTTAAATATGTAAAACTAATTAATTATCCCTAAATTAAAAAAAAAAACTTTAAATATAATTTCCCTATGTTGCTCTAAGAGTACTTCTAATCTGGTACGTTTAATAAGCATGGTTTCGAACTCCTTGTATTAGACTTTATGTAATTTAAAAGTAATATTCTCCAGCTTTCATTTATCTGGTCTGTCCCCTTTGTAGAGTGGGTAAAATTTTCGGTTCTTGGATAAGCGTCCGTTATTTGGAGGCTTATCTTTTACCCAAACTCGGTCCCCTACTTCGAACTGGCAAGTTGAATTCTGTTTTCTTTTCTTATGTGCGTCTGCACGTTTACGGCGTATTTGAGCCTGCTCTTTATTCTGGAGGTCCACTGTTTCACTCTTTATGCTTAATGCTACGGGAATGGCTGGTGGACCACTGTTATCAAAATGAAGTCTCCAGGGTGGAAATTCTGTGTGCTCTGTCTTATTTATATTATGCACTACGAGGTCTCTTAAAGTGATACCGTCCAATCCTTTTATTTTCTCCCAAGGGTTTGACTTTGGGTTCTCTATGGAGTTTAGAAGGTATTGAAGCTGTTGTTGCTCCATCATGATTCCCTTCATACTTTCTTTGTTAGCCTCTTCCCTAAGATGCTCTTCTACTCTGGGTCTTGTACTGCACTGCACACTTTCTTTGTTTTCTACTTTGGTTACTTGAATTTCAGAAGGGAATTTAGAATCTACTTTTATTTCCGTTTCTGATGGGTTTTTATCTTCCACTCTGACTTCTCTTTGTACTGTCCTATCCTCTGCTTCTTTTATTTCCACCTTGATTCCACTAGCTAAACCTATGCTTCTCTGTGATAGCTCTTTACCTTCTACCTCTATCTCTTCCTGCTCCTTTTCTACTTTATCTACTCTCTCCTGCAGCTCCTGTACTAAATCTACATTTTCTTCTGTGGTTCTTTTGTTTGCTATCTCTAACTCAATTTCTAGAACTTCTACTTTTTTCTCTATTTCTGGTCTTATCTCTATCTTTATCTCTTCCTTTTCTGTTCTCATTTTTTTTCTAGCTATCTTTTCCTTTTCTTCCTTTTCAGCCTTATCTTTTTCTTCTCTGGCTATCTTTTCCTCTTCTTTTATATCTCTCCTCTCTTTTTCTTCCCTATCAGCCTTATCTTTGTCTTCCCTCTCTTTTTCTTTTTCTTCCTTTTCTTCTCTATCTCTCCTCTCTTTGCTTTCTTTATTCTGTATCTCTAAGAGCACCACCCCCTCTCTCGGTGTTTCCCCACTTTGCTTTTTACATTCCGTTGTTAATCTTTCCATTCCTTCTAGAGCAGGGAATTTTTGTTCTACCTTGCTGTCAAATATGTGCTCTATATAGCGAAGCATCTCCTCTTTATCTCTTTTTTCTTTTTCTTCCCTTTCTGCCTTATCTTTTTTCCTTTTCTTCTCTATCTCTTCTTTCCTTTTCTTCCCTTTCTTCCTTATGTCTTCTTTCCTTTTCTTCCCTTTCAGCTTTTCTTCTCTATCTCTTCTATCTTTTTCTTCCCTTTCAGCTTTATCTCTTTCCTTTTCTTCTCTATCTCTTCTTTCCTTTTCTTCCCTTTCAGCTTTATCTCTTTCCTTTTCTTCTCTATCTCTTCTATCTTTTTCTTCCATTCTCTCATTATTTTTGTTTATTATTTCCATTATTGTCATTAGGGTTGGTGCCTCGTTTACTCCCTGTTTTTCCTTATGCCTCTTTTCTTGTGTTGGTTTTGGCCCACTTTTCTCTTCTAAGTTTTCATATTTGCTCACTGCTATTTCCTCCTCCATACTGCTACTATCTTTTACTATCCTTCTCCCCGATCTCAAAGTTTTACCATCGCTTTCTACTTCATTTCCTATCTGCTCTTCCTGTTCCTCTTTTCCCTCCTCTTTTCTTTCAACTTCCATTTTATTTTTATTTTTCTATATATATCTTAGTACTATTATTTTCTTTGATCTGCTTCTTTTATTTTTATATCTGACAGCTGACTCGTCGTCTACTCCCCCAAAACTGACTACCTATCATTACCTCAATCACTCCTTCTTTGCCCATTATTATTTGGCACTTGATACATTTAAATAATACATAAATATATAATAAGCACATCTAAATAATCAATTAAATTTCCAGACTCACCCAGCTTCTGACTTGTCACCTGTGGTTTCTCCCTTAAAATATAAAACTTTTTTTTTTTTTTTTTCAGTACGCGTGTATTTCTTTTTCTTGCCTGATCATTTGTGTATTTATATATATATTTTTTTGCTTGATCATTCTCTTGCTCATCCCTTTCTGAATCACCAATTTATTTAAATTACTTACAAACTCAATTATTTATCAATTTTAATACTAGATTATGAGTTGTTTTGTTTAATTTATACGTATTTTTGTCATACTGCAGTGATATTTGGAACGAAAAATATAATAACTCTACTCAGGGTTGTGTACTTAGTCTAAGCCACACGTTGGGTCGCTAACTCCGGGAAAAAAAAATATACCTATGTAACGGTCAGGTTTGTACATTTGCTCAACAGACTGAGAGTCCAAGCCAGAGAACCAAAAGCTGACCAAGTCGGGATAGTAATACCCTACGTCTGATCATACCTTAACTCTCTCACTCGTGCTTCCAAGTCAACCCATCGCGAATGACATGCCTGAGGTTACACTCGATATCTCTTTGATCACGTTCCAGCAATAGCAAAGCAGTAAAACATGAGACATTCCCCCCTTATTACATATTCTATTATATACCTTAACTAGTGATTCATAAGATAATGAGCAAGTAATGAGACTGAGACAAATTTATATTTCATAAATTTAATATAACAATAAATACTCAAGCATAGTAGGTTGTGTACAGCTAGCTCACAAGCAGGTGAGTGGATTCTCAGGGTTATAAATAATAATACAAAGCAATGAATGCATGCTCAGAGTTATAAAACAATATTATTACAAAGCATTCAGTGTGTTCTCAGGGTATAAAATAATAGTATAAAGCATTGAGTGGATTCTCAAAGTTATAAAATAATATTACAAAGCATTGAGTATGTTTTCTCATGGTATAAAATGATATTACAAAGCAATAGACTCTTAGTAAGCTTATGTCACCTTTCATGTTGTAATTCATGCCATGTTTTATATGTTTGAAATCGGTTATAGTTAGCTAGAGTAATCAAGTTGATGGATAAATGCTAGATATTACTAATACGTTGAAGATTATATCATTGTTGCCAAGTTTAAAATATTATAATGACTGAGTTTAAGATTATATTATTGTTGCTAAGTTTAAAATATTATAATGACTAAGTTTAAGATTATTTTATAAATATATTCAAAATCATATTATAGATATTTGCGTGATATAATATTGTTATACAGATAAACGCATTAACTCAGATTCTAGGTCGGATCAAAGCCGAAGTCACTTTCTAGGGAAACTGAACTGAGATGTGGTGGCAGGGGAACGTCAGATTCTAGTGCGTTAGAAACTATACTATCAGATAAGTGCGGCTCGAATGCATTCTTAATGGGGTTTATTACCTAGTAAACGGTTCCCTAACCGATCTGCTTGCTACAATGGAAGAGGCCTTTTTATTAAGAACAGAAGATTGACTTATAAGCCCTTTGGAAACGCTTTGGTTTCGTTATATAAGAATAAATGTCACATTTGCCTAAACTTTCGAGGCGTGACTTGACGAAATACGAAGAACTGTCGCAGTGGCCTAAACTTTCGAGGCGTGCCTGGACGTGGAACAATCTTGAGATGGGCCATTATAGACATAGCAAGTAGATATGCATTTTTATGCAAATTAGCAATACATTCGCAACGCTAAATTAATATTTAATAAATTTAATTACGCCAAAATCTTAGCTTCTTCAGTGCTACTACCACCGGTCAGTTCATAACTGAGATTATTAAATGATAAAATGATGGCGATAATGAGAATCTGATTTAAGGGTTTTCTGCATAGCTACTTATAGAACTGGGGACATTAGTTATAGAGTATAACTAGATCTAATATCAAACAGATTGTTAAATAATAAAATGTGAGTTATAAAATAGCTCATGCAAATTTTGATGTTTAAATAAATTACACATCTTAAATAATTCATCAAAATAGACCTTACTAATAATGAAAAATGGGTTTTAACTAACGATTGCAAATCTATATTTTAAATAGCTTGTGTGAAATATACTTTTTCAGATAACTGGCAAAATACATATTTTAAATCATTTACGCAAATATAATTCTTAAATAACTTGGGCAAAATCTGCGTTTTAAATAGCATACGCAATATATACGTTTTAACTAACTTTAGCAACACTTTATATAACTTTAGAAAAGATGCGTTTTAAATAATAGACGCTAAATATACCTTTTAAATAACTTTAGCAAAACCTTTTCATTTTCAATTAACTGGAGAAAAGCGTTTTAAATAATATACGTAAATATACATTTTTAAATAACTTTAGCAAAACATTTTCATTTTCAATTAACTTGAGAAAAAGATGCGTTTTAAATAATATAAGCAAATATACATTTTAAATAAGTTTATCAAAAGATTTTAAATAACTTGTTCGGGCATTATAAATATCGATTCACTATATCACATATAATTCAGAAAAGAGTCTTAGCTATATTCTTTATATCGCAATATTGATATAATAAAAGTAATTGCTCACTCCCCTCCCCCCAATAATTTATTAACACACCAGACTCCGTTCTGATAAAAACACAGCATAAATCAATAAACATGAACTTAAAATATAAGAATTGCATAAAAAATGATCGATAAGATAATAATTTAGACATAAAAATTTATAGTATGGTTTTATAGAAACTAGATGTGTGTGATTATTTAAATTATTAATGATCAACGGCTACTTAAAGTTATTAATGATCAAGCAAGAATTGAGGGTGTTCTAAGATTTAAACCATTTTACGATAAACATTTTAGTGGAACATTTAGAAATATTATAAATTATGTGATTTATTTAGCTAGCTTTCATTTAGTATACGTTTTAGTTAGGAAATGTAATATTTTGTAGAAAGGATTTACCGGAAAGTCTTTAAGGCCTTGTTCATTGCGCTTCTCTTTATATTCAGTCAGGCTGGGCTTCTCTTAGGTTTTAGTCTGGATGTAACTTCGTGAATTTATCTCGGTGGCAGCTTTCTCCATTTCTCTGATCAGGAACTATCTGGTCTCTCGGGTACATCTTTCTTACAGTGATGGGCATGGTGGAGGTTTTCTGTCATCGGTAGCCGCTCGTGGAAGAGCAAATGGCTGTCTCTGTGTCTTCTAGCCGAGGGTCATTTTATAGCAGCTTGGATGATGGTTTTTTTTTAGATTTAGCAGTCTAAACGGCAGGAACAGTTTTCTTAGTTAACTCGGGTCTTCGGAAATAAAATTTGGCAGCAAGCACAAATTTCTCAGCAACAGAAAAAAAATTTACACGGATGATGATAGATGATGGAAGAGGCTAGGTTAGAGAGAGCTTGGTGGCTATTTTGGGCCCCTTTTTATGCTGTATTTTTGACAGAAGTAACCTCCTACTTTGAGTCATGCCATATCACAAGATGACTAGTTCAAACTAGCCTTTAACCAAATATCCAGTTAGTAAAATATTAAGTATATCTAAATCTGGACATGGAAAGGCTCTATTGTTTTAATTGACGTCAGTTTTAAAAGATATATATTTTTAAGAGAATGGTCACAGGCAATTTGTATAGATTTTGTATAGCTTTATGCCTGACTGAATATTATAATTGGTCTTGGTTATCAATTTTAAATAGGTCAAATTTTAGCCAAAGATTTATTTTTAGGATGAAGTGTTAAAACTGATAAAACTTTCTGCTTGTAATTTTAAGCAAACAAAAGAATTGAAAACTTGGAATTAGTCAAAATGAATACTGACTTAAATAATTATTTAGAAAGAAATATTGAAAACTAAGTAATATTATAAATTTAAATTATGCTGCTATATAGATAAATTAATTATAGTTATGTTTATTCAGTTTTAACAAATCGAACAGACTATGCTCGTATATAAATATTTGAGATTGTAATTTTATATTAATGGGACGATTATATACGCACATACTCGCAATATTATAAGCAAAGTTTTTAAAATTTAAGAAATACACGCCATCTGAGTACAACAAATATATACTATTATCAGAGATAATAGGTGAAACAGGTGTAACCGTTTCAGTAGATGGCCAGTTAAAGCAAAATGAGATCTTTCTAAAATACAAACGCAGGTTTTAGTACAATGGCGACCGCGATGATGTAGTCATAGTCCGGTTGAGTGACGCAACTGGAGAATTTTGAGGGATGGAATCGCAAAAAGGGACGTGGAAAGGACGAGAAGAGAGGGGATATAAAAGAAAATAAAGAGGGGATATTGTGCTTCCACGAGTGCAGAGAACGAGAGAGAAAATAAAGAAACGTATCATGCATCGAGTGGGGTAAAAACCTTTCACTTGACAGGCGATGAAGGCCTGCCCTACGATCCCGAATGTGCTGCAAAAAGGATAGTTAAGGAACGCCGAATTCCAGTCATCGACGGCAAGGAACAATGATAGCTACGGAGAAACTAACTATGAGATCGTCCAGTTTTAAAGCCACTGACATCATCAGACATACACCTTTAAAATGCCTAAATTCCCGGGAATGTTAAGGTAATGTGAACTATATTATTTGCTTATTGATTTGCTATTAAAACACAATCCGAGTCTTACACGGATTGCGTCATCCATCAGAACTTTGAAATAAATTAAATTCTCTATATTTAAAACATGTTTCAATAAAACTTTCAAACTACAAAGTCCAGGGAAGCAATTTAATAAAAGAACATTAATCATCTGTTGCGTTGCCTATAAAGATCCAAAGAATAAAATGCTTAATCTGTACGTATGTGTGTGTATGCTTGACATTCTATGAAGCACGAGTTATGAATAATGGCGGGTCAATTAAATAAATCCTAACCTTCTTATTTTATAATAAATTGTTTTAATGTTATGAATATCTGTGAATATTTTTTCTTTTTTTTTATTCTTTAATTTATATTATTTTAATCAGATTCATAGTTATAGCGCTAAAGATTTCATAATTAATATAAAATGTATACTCTACCTTGAACAACCGGTATGGAGGAATTTAGGGTGGGGTAGCGAGCGCACTCATCTGAAATTAAACGGGAATTCACCTATTGCACAGAGAAAATCTAATCGATAAGATGGGATTTCTATAATCGTTTATTTTTTTTTTTAGATAGACAGAAATTTGGTTATGTATATCCATCCACCTTCAGTTAAAAGAAAGTAGTGTCGGAATCCATGGCTCCCGTCCACGGTCTAATGACCCCCACCCCTGAGATGAGCTAGGCTAGTTAACACCACTCCCCCCTTAAATTACGGGAAAAGGCAAAGTGATAGTAAATATCTATCAAGTCGCTATCGGGGTATATGCTGCATCTATAGAGTCCCGCGGTGTAATTCTTATTTGTTCATCGCAAATAAAACACGCTATCCATAAATATGCCCGGGGATCATGCAGAGAGGGAAAAATTTATATATATAAGGTTAAATCTGAAGTTAACCATAGCCATTTTTATGAATTTACTAATACGACCCTTCCGCGGGCAAAGCAGTTAGTTATAACTGGACGCCGCAACTGTGGGGCCTCTGGAGAGCGATGGGGAATAGGAATATAGTAGAAGGTTCAAATAAAAGAGGGCGCAACGACCAGTGGATTTGACACGAAGTCGGTGTAGTAAACAAAAATCCGATACTTTCACGCAGTTTATGAGGCTAAAGAAAAGAAAAACGGCGAATGATTTAAATTTTTTTTTTCGTGTAAATTTTTTTTTTATGGTTAAAAAAAAAAAAAAAAAAGAAAAAAAAAGACGATTGCAATATATATATTAGAGCAATAACACTGAGCCGTATTAAGACGCTGGAAATGGATATATATATATTTTTATACGTTATCTGAGTTATTAATAAAAACTACTGTTAACCCTAATGGTTTTCAGAGGTCTAAATAGAGCATTTAGTCGAATTTAGAGGAAAGTCAGCATAGATCGATAATAAAAGAGAGGGAAATTGGGCAACGTGTAATGATAATAGAGACGTATAAACTATACGCGAACTCGTGCGCAACTATAAATATCTTTTCAAAGCTTATGAATGGGAAATACAAATAAGTAACAGCACTGGATGGGGGCAGGGTAATCAAAGCCAGTCAGGTGAAGAGAGATTGATAGAGAGTAATGGAGAATAATATAAGTAATGAGGCAATTAGGGTTCAGAGATTTTCGGGGAAGATGTGGGAATCTCCCGGGGAACATATCCGCAGTCTAAAAAGATATTTCTGCAGGTACCCTGCAGAGGAAGAGGACAAAGTGATAATTGCAGCAAGCCACCTACAGGAACATGCCCAAAGATGGTGGGAGGCATTGAGTGAGCAACCGGGAGCCTTTGAGGGGTACGAAAGAGCTCTCAAACAAGCTCAATGAAATAAGTAGACAGACATTCGGGGAGCTACACGATGAGTATATATACTTCTTCAGGCGACAAGTGGCTCGACTGCGAGAATTGGAGATGCTAAAACTGTCAGAAGGACAGATCATGGGTATAGTATGTAGGTATGTGCCACCTGACGTAGCCGCCATAGCCAGGACCGCTAAAAGGGGGCTAGCTCGAGATGTGGACTGGGCACTTGAACAAATAGTGTGCAGCCAGTGGCGAAGAGAGATGGAAGAGAAGGAACATAAGAGCGTGGAAGATAGATGGGTGGGAAACCTGGTTTGTGATGAGGAAGACAGAGCCCCCAACTATACCAATCAAACATGCCCTAAAGTGGAAGCACGCATTGCAGAAACCCAAGTAGAGGTGGTCATTGACTCAGGAAGTCAAATTTCAGTACTATCAAAAAGGATATATCGGCAGATGATGGAGAAACAAACAGACATCAAGACACTACCCATAAAAGCTATACAAGTTAGGATGGCCAACAACAAAAGGGCGAAAATAGAACCCAGACAAGTCTGGGTGGATCTACGGATTGGTGAGGAGGTGATTCCACATGTGTTTCTAGTCATGAAGGGGTTAATACATGAGGCATTAGTGGGGGTGGACTTCCTTCATAAAAACCAATGTACGTTGGATTTTCACAGAGGGGAATTCAGATGTAAAGACACACCTGTCAAGTTCCTCACAACCAACTGGTGTGGATCGATAGGGATCAAGGAGGTAGAAGAAGTAGAGGAGATAATGGAAGAAAAAATTAGAGATTAGGGTGGTCGGCGAAGACAAAGCGAGGGTTTTTGGGCAAATACTAAAAAAATACAGGGAAGTGTTTTCAGAGGTGCCCAGAACGATACAGGGATTTGAGCAGACAATCAAACTTAGGGAGAACCAGCCATTTCAGTCACGATCATACCCGGTCCCTCACCAATACCGAGAGGAGGTCAGAAGACAAATAGAGCAAATGGTGGATTGGGGCGCCATTTCTAAATGCTCATCCCCGTTTTGCAACCCATTGGTGGTGGTAAAAAAAAACGGTGCGATTAGAATATGTCTTGATGCGCGGCAGCTGAATCCGGCAACAATTCCCGATTGTACTATTCCCCCACCCATGCATGAATTATTGGGAAAGTTCAAGGGAAAGAAGGTATTCTCAACATTTGACCTTACCACCAGCTATTGGCAGATTCAACTTCGCCCGGAATACAGGCAGTACACCGCCTTCGGTACGATGGGTATTCATACCAATTCAACAGGATGCCATTTGGCCTCATAAACAGCGGGGCGGGTTTGCTACGGTGTCTTGACCAGACATTTTCAGAGGATATGAAGAAAATCGCCACGATGTATGTCGATGACGTCGTGATAGCATCAGGTAGTATGGAAGAACACGAGGAGGTTGAAATGTTCCTCAAGGAATGTAAAGACAAGGGCATCAGGGTCAATTTGGGAAAGAGTAACCTAGTCAAAGAGGAAGTGACCTTTTTTGGGGCACTTGGTGAGCCATCAAAAACTAAAACCCCATCCGGACAAAATATCTGCCATCAGGGACTTTCCTATACCTAGGTCCAGAAAACAGGTTCGTTCTTTCCTGGGCCTATGTAACTTCTACCATCGGTTCCATGAACGGATGGCCGAACATACTGAGCCTCTAGTGCATTTACTAAGAAAAGATATCCCGTGGAAATGGGCTGAGGAGCAAGAGAAAGCATTTGAGGACATAAAAACAGAATTTGCCAAACAGGTCATGCTGGCATTCCCGGACTTTTCCAAGCCATTCATACTCCAGACTGATAGTAGTGGGTACGGGCTGGTCGCGACTCTGTCACAAACACAAGGGGAAGAGAAAATGGGAGTGTTATATTTTATAAGCCGGTTGTTAAAAGGGCCGGAGCTAAACTATTCTGCTACAGAGAAGGAGGCTTTAGCTTCAGAAATTCCGCCCACTCCTGCTGGGGTCGGAGGTAGCAGTGGTGACAGATCACAAAAGTTTAGAATTTATCAACCATAGCTATCTTACCAACAGTCGACTAATCCGGTGGAGTTTACTTCTCCAAGAGTACAACTATACTATCCATCATTGTAGGGGGGTGGATAATATCATAGCCGATATTCTCAGCCGGAACCCGGTGGGGCACCAAGCAGAGCATATGAGGGCAGAAAACGCATGCATCACCAGTATGGACCTACAAATGAGCAGGGAGATAGAGAAAAAATTGGCACAGTTAGGTGAGTGGCAACGTCAAGATAAGGACTTGGGACCACTAATCCAAAGATTAGAGGGGGGTACAGACCCTCAGCTCACGAGTAAACACCGCATATGCTATGGAATCCTTCAATCCCTAATGTGTGGAGAAACAAAGAACTGGAAGCCCAGTGTACTGGGTCGGTTGAGAAATGAATTAGTAGCCTATGTTCACCAGATATATGGGCATTACGGGACCTTAAAGACGGAACACCTAATTCGGAAATGGTTTTATTGGCCTGGAATCCACACCTCGGTGAAGGCCATAGTAAGGGAATGTAAAAGTTGCCAGAGAACCAAGCCTACAAACCGTGCATATGCGGCAAACCTAGTGCCTATCATTCCCACAGGTCCTCGTGAAATAGCAGCCATTGATTTTTACGGACCATTACCCGCGTTCAAAAGGAAAAGGTATCTTATTGTGGCGTACGACTTGTTCTCGAAACACGTGGCAGCATATCACATCGCCCAGGCAAACACCAAATTCGCGATTAGGATGCTTGAAACCAACTACTTCAATGAAGTAGGAAAACCTTGTGTCCTCCTATCGGATCACGGAACTCCATTCACATCTAATGAATGGCGCAAGTGGATACAGAATCAAGGAATCAAACATTGCCTAACCTCGATTCGTAACCCTCAATCTAACCCTTGTGAGAGGGTAATGAGGGAACTGGGATGATTGTTCCGCACGTACACCAGGGATAACCATCGTGGATGGGTCAAGCTCACCCCTCAAATAATTAACTTCATAAACTGGTCCGTAAATGAGTCAACAGGTCTAGCACCCTTCCGGCTTCATTTCGGATGCCATATACCTTGCCTTATTAAGACCGTCCTTCCTGGAATGGAAGAGGGTCCAGTAGATGTGGAAAATGACCAAAGCAGGGCACGGTGGACCATGCAATAGATGGGGCAACGAAGAAAGAACAGGCAAGGGAATCGCCCCCATTTATTCAAAGTGGGAGACTGGGTCATGGTGCGTGCCCAACCTGTAAGCGAAACAAGCAGAAACATATGCAAGAAATTCTGCGATTTGTACGAGGGGCCTTTTCCGATTGTTAAATGTCAAGGAAGCAATGCTTTCTGGGTAGATACAGGGTCGGGAGTTAAAGGCTCATATAATGCACGAGCGCTGAAACCCGCACGAAGCCAAAGATCTCCTGCCGATGAGGAATCCCTAAGGAATCCGGCAGCGGGACCCGCCGGCAGAGAGAGTACAAGAGAAGTATAAGCCTGTCAAACCCATAGAGCGTGTTTGAAGGCTTCCGAACGGGGGGCATTGTAACAAGGTGCGGACTGAGGAGAGCCGATGGTCCGCCAAAAGTTACAAGATAATTGGATATAGATATTACTAACACTATCAACTAATAAAGTTATTAATAATTGTAAATACTAATATTAAATGGTGGTGGGAATAATTCAATATTAACAGTATGTTATTCGTATATTTATTTGTAGCTAGTTGTTATTTGTTTAATTTTAAAAGTGGGGAAAAACTTCGTAAAACTCGTGCTTTATTGGAGTGTTTGTGGCATGCGAGTATATATATGTGCATGATTGATATATTTCAAGTAGATGGCCAGTTAAAGCAAAATGAGATCTTTCTAAAATACAAACGCAGGTTTTAGTACAATGGCGACCGCGATGACGTAGTCATAGTCCGGTTGAGTGACGCAACCAGAGAATTTCGAGGGATGGAATCGCGAAAAGGGACGTGGAAAAGATGAGAAGAGAGGGGATATAAAAGAAAATAAAGAGGGGATATTGTGCTTCCACAAGTGCAGAGAACGAGAGAGAAAATAAAGAAACGTATCATGCATCGAGTGGGGTAAAAACCTTTCACTTGACAGGCGATGAAGGCCTGCCCTACGATCCCGAATGTGCTGCAAAAAGGATAATTAAAGAACGCCGAATTCCAGTCATCGACGGCAAGGAACAATGATAGCTACGGAGAAACTAACTATGAGATCGTCCAGTTTTAAAGCCACTGACATCATCAGACATACACCTTTAAAATGCCTAAATTCCCGGGAATGTTAAGGTAACGTGAACTATAATATTTGCTTATTGATTTGCTATTAAAACACAATCCGAGTCTTAAACGGATTGTGTCATCCATCGGAACTTTGAAATAAATTAAATTCTCTATATTTAAAACATGTTTCAATAAAAGTTTCAAACTACAAAGTCCAGGGAAGCAATTTAATAAAAGAACATTAATCATCTGTTGTGTTGCCTATAAAGATCCAAAGAATAAAATGCTTAATCTGTACGTATGTGTGTGTATGCTTGACATTCTATGAAGCACGAGTTATGAATAATGGCGGGTCAATTAAATAAATCCTAACCTTCTTATTTTATAATAAATTGTTTTAATGTTATGAATATCTGTGAATATTTTTTCTTTTTTTTTATTCTTTAATTTATATTATTTTAATCAGATTCATAGTTATAGCGCTAAAGATTTCATAATTAATATAAAATGTATACTCTACCTTGAACAACCGGTATGGAGGAATTTAGGGTGGGGTAGCAAGCGCACTCATCTCATCTGAAATTAAACGGGAATTCACCTATTGCGCAGAGAAAATCTAATCGATAAGATGGGATTTCTATAATCGTTTATTTTTTTTTAGATAGACAGAAATTTGGTTATGTATATCCATCCACCTTCAGTTAAAAGAAAGTAGTGTCGGAATCCATGGCTCCCGTCCACGGTCTAATGACCCCCACCCCTGAGATGAGCTAGGCTAGTTAACACCCCTCCCCCCTTAAATTACGGGAAAAGGCAAAGTGATAGTAAATATCTATCGAGTCGCTATCGGGGTATATGCTGCATCTATAGAGTCCCGCGGTGTAATTCTTATTTGTTCATCGCAAATAGGTTTGGCGCTTGGAAGCAAACACGCTATCCATAAATATGCCCGGGGATCATGCAGAGAGGGATAAATTTATATATATAAGGTTAAATCTGAAGTTAACCATAGCCATTTTTATGAATTTACTAATACGACTCTTTCGCGGGCAAAGCGGTTAGTTATACCATATATATATATGTTCACCTTATATATTTAACATTAAATACAGATATTACATTTTTTATAATTATTGTCATGTAATTACACATGCTGTGATATTTATCAACATTCAGGTGAATAACAGCAGACTGTTTTCTGTAGCAGTATGACTACACAACTTGAGAAAGTGTTCAACATGTGAAGGTAAGCAACACCATTACTATACACCACCATTACTATACACAATAACTAGTGTGTTGTTTTGGTCAGTTATAACAATTATGATCATCTAAGGCTAAGCAGTTTACATCTTTAAGAAAATTTATCAATAGACTTCTGCCAGTCTGCGGAACTTTATTTTTTCCAGTCCACAGGTGTGAAAAGGTTGAAGACCACTGGTTTATACAATTAATGATGAGATAGTCATACCAAATAACAGAAGTTACTTCCAGCTACATGATTACCCTGCCTCATGAGTTCAAGTAAGACTCTTCCAGTGGTAGTGGACAGCTTGCCTCAGATCAGCTCTAGGTCAGACTCTTCCAGATGCACCAAGACATCTTGTATTGAGTTGACTGCAGTCATAGCAATTGTCTCAGGTGGACTTGTCTCATTTCACTGGAGAGCATGTTCAATTGTTCAGATTGACAGAAATTAATGCTCTCTGCTTTGCCTACAAAAAGGCTGCCTATTTATTGCCAGATCTCTTACCATATTGGGAACATTCAGATTCAGAGCATGAACCACAATGAAGGATTCATTCCCATTGGATAGCAATTGGTTGCTAGCCATCAGGCAAGAAATTTGGACTAATCTACTTTTGAAGGCTGAGTTCACATATAACATCCCGAGCTAAAATTAGCCCTGGATAACATAGTCATCAAGATGTGCTGGACAATGTATCGCCCACTTTGTTGATGGCTCCTACTTATCACTGTTCCGGTTTCTTCTTGCTTGCTTGATGAACTTGTAGCTGGATGTTCATCACCAGCTTCACTTTCATGTCCATGTTCTTCATCTGATGTACTTATCTGAGGTTGGTTACTGCTTTTGTCTGCCCCTTCAATGTGGTTCAGTCTGTTGGTTGAGATAGCAATAATGTTGATGAGCATCTTGTTTGTACTACAACAGCATAGAGACCCTTTAATTGTGTCACCACTACTGGTATTCATTTTGTGACCCATAGTACATCCTTCATAGTACCTACTTATTGGCACTTTTATTTTGCTTTTTTTCTTGAACTGTTTGGCATCAGGCTCGATAGGGTAGTTCACAGGGGTCTCTGGAATAAGTTTTGCTGGAGACTTTTCTGCTGCTATATTAGGTGTGGAATGCTGTGCTAGCAGTGTCTTGGAAATAGTAGTGTTCCATTTTTCTGCATTTTCTTTTATCAGCTTTTGTATTTCTTGGACCAATCTCACCACCTGACCATTGCTTTCTTGATGGAATGGAGGACTGTTCACTAGCTCAATGTTATTATTATTGCAAAAGGCTTTGAATGCACCAGCTGAAAAAGCTGTGCCATAATTAGTCACTAATATCCTAGGAAGACCATGTGTGGCAAATAGCCTTTTCAGAACTTCTATCATGGCTGTGGAGTGAAGTGATGGTACATCCAGCCAAGTGGATAATGAATCAACCATTATCAACAGCAGCTTGCCTTTCCATGAGCTGCATGGTCCAGATGGAATCTAGAACAGGGCCCTTCAGGTTTGGGCCACTGGACTCTTGTCTTTTACTGCCAGTTCTGATTCATCTTGCACGGCCAGCAGTGGTGGACTTTGGCTTCGATGTTAGCATTTAAGGTAGATCACTACACATATGTTCTTGCCAGAATCTTCATGTAGACTATCCCCTGGTGCCCATAATGTAAGAAACTAAGTACCTAAAAAAGTCTGGCTGGGGATATTACAACTCTGGAACTCCAAATAATACAGCCATGTTCAGCTGAAAGATCCAACTTATGCATCCAGTATGCTGAGTGCAACTCATCTGGTTTATTAGGCCAACCTTGTTGTACCCATTTTTTGTAGCTTTTGGAATCTAGGGTCATTGTTGGTCCACTGCCTTACTGTTCAGTGGTATGCTTGGGTTTACATCAATCATGTTAATTGAATGGCATGATGTTGAACTGTCTGCAACTTCTGCAGGCAATATGCTTAATGCGTCTACATGTATTGAAGGGCAAAGCCATAGCCCGACAGGAAATTGAACCACTGCAGCATTAATGATGAGACATGCTGAGGATTTCCCTTATTAAATGCCAATATCTCCATGAGGGCTTTATGATCTGTTTGAAGTATAAATAGTTACCTTGTAGGTAGTCATGAAATTTTTTGATTCCATTGTTCAAAATCAGGATTTCATCTATTTGAGTAGTTTTCTCAGCTCTAGAGGCACTTTGATGCAAACATAATAGGGGCTGTGTGGTTCCATCCTATTTCTATGGGGCAACACTGCCCCAGTTCCCACTGGTGATGCATCACAAGTAAGCACTAGCATTTTTTCTGGGTTCACATATGCTAGCACTGCAGTATCTGATATTAAATTTTTATCAGAATTACTGTCCCACTTCCAGGATCTTTTTCCCAGTAGTCTGTATAGTGGTTCAGCAGCCTTTATTTTATGATATAAGAAGTCTTCATAATAATTTATGAGCCCTAAAAAGAATTGAAGTTCCTTTATTTTCAGGTGTAATGCCATCTCTTACTTGCCAACAGTTTCTTTTTAGATGGGTAAGTGCCAAAAGCATTTATTTTATATCCCAGAAATTCAAGCTCTTGTCTTCAAATATGCCCTTCTCCCAGTTTATTTTAATGCCAGTCTTATTTTTTTCTTAATTGATAAACATTTCTATCATATCTTTTTTAGTTATAAACTAATGAATAAATAAAAAATTACTGAAGAGAATAAAAAAATATTCATTTTATTTTTTTCTTTATACTTTTCTCTTTTACTATTCCTAACAAACTATATTGATATTCTTATTTAAAATGGCTAGAATTTATCATATCATTTAATGAATGTAACTCATTAATAAATTTAAAAATTGACATTATGAAAAAAATAACATGAGAAGAAATCTCCCCCCATCTAAATAGAAATAAAATGTTTAATCCAGATGAAAAAAATACTTGTTGATTATGTGACTATTTATCTATTAATATTGTCCTTTTTGGATAAAATGTGTGCTGGGCATCATGAGGTATTGTTCATACTGCTTTCATTTTCTAATATGAATTGCATTATTCAAATAATGCTATAGGGATGTTCAGTAAGTCTTCCAGTCTTGATCTTCACCATGCTTGAATTTCTTCATTTGAGTAGAGCATGAGGGGTAATGATAAACCCATATGGATTATCCCCACTATTAGTCCTGTAACTGTTCTCTCTGAACTGTTGGTATCTTTTTCATTTATATTGATCTTATTTCAGGTTCTTTGTGGCCTTTACCTTCAGTTCCTACTCTTTCTTGCATTTGTATTTCGTATCCAAAGAATTCAAAAATCTTCTAAGTGCTCATTTTTTCTGTTTAGCACACTCAATTTGTTTCCCTTATGACACATTGTCTGATAATTTGTATTATTTGACCAAAAAGTTAAGACTTTTAGCGATGAAATCTGTTGAAAAAAATTGACCAGTATCTCCTTTGTACTTTTTTTGTGACATCTGGTATTGGATATCATTCTGATGCTCTTTGGGCCAATATTTATGCAATATGATCATCTTTATGTTCCTGGAAATTTGATTTTTGGATATTGGTTTGCTGCATAATTTGCTGATTCCTGAAGGTGAGTGTAGGCCAATGCGATTTTATGGTATTCCATAAGGATTTCCCCCTGCATCACTCCTGAATGCTTTTCTTTTCAAAATTGAGTTTCTTTTTTTAAAAAGTTATAAATTAATAGATAAATAAAGTAATTGAAGGCAAAGTCTTTTCTTTAAAAATTTTCTCTTATCTGACTCCTAATAAACTATATATATTCATATTATTATTTAAATTGGAACTTAATGAATGTAACTCTTTAATAAGTTTAATAATTGATATTCTGACCCCTCTTTTCTTTAAAATTTTCTCTTATCTGACTCCTAATAAA
>JAQFVV010008790.1:0-22627 GCA_028023455.1 Epiperipatus broadwayi | reverse complement strand
TATATATATATATATTGGAACTGCAAGCTGTGCTATATTTTGTTCAAAGCCCCCTTGCATATAAATATATATAGCACATAATAGTTATATTACATTGATAAACTTTGATTAAAATAGAATATGCATTGTTTATTGACTTACTTTTCATCACACACACGTGCACACACACATATATATATATCCAAGATGCTTTTTATATGTATAGTATACACAAATAAGTTATAATTATGGTACAAATAAAATTTAAAAAGAAATATAGTTATTAATAATAAATTAAGGGAACACACATATATTTTACAGAATATGTGTTTACTCATGCATTAACCAAAACAATAAGAATAGGAAAAAAACTATCATATTTTTCAAATAAAGTAAATAGTAAAATTTCTGACTTTTAGCATTATTAAATATACTCTTGGTTATATTCATCTTTTTTCAATAACTTTTTTTATAAAAAACATAATAGACTAGTCTCTATCAAAAAATTATGATCCCTCTAATTATTTTAAAGTCTTAAAATCTGCATTAACTTTGAACATGTTATAAAATTTTGTAAAACTTTTAGCAGTAAACTTAGAAAAATATGCAGGTGCATAATTTAATCTTATTTATCATTATTATTATTTCCAGATAATTCTTGGTGAATAAAACATATTTTAACATATGTAACTTCATTACTTGTAAAGGCAGACAATATTTAGAAAGAGCGCAAAAATGTTTCTAGTTGATTTTCCTTGGTTTCAAAATATTTTTTTCAATTATTTTTTTTTTCTTTCTATACCAAGAAAATATCAATAAATGACAAAAAGTTAATAAATAATTAATTTTTTCTTGGAAATCGCTTTTTTTCCTTAATTTAGATATAATATAATTTTTCGTGAATCCTTTAGTTACATCTGTCATTTTTTAACTTTAGCGCGAGACAATAAATTTTTAAGTATAAAAGGTTTTTAAATAGGTAGATGGCACAGAAAATCAGGACGTCTTATCAAAAAATTTTAGCCACACATTATATTATTAAAATTTTACTTTGATTACATTTATTTCTGCAAAATAAAATGAAAAAATTGAGTTACCAAATTTCAGCACTGTTCCTTCCTTGAAAACCAAAAGCAGACTATATATATTTTTTTCAAAAAAATGATCTTGACTTTAGCGACCTCTTACAGAAAAATAATCATTTGATTATAACATAAACAAAAGAAAGGAAAAACTTATTACAATCATATAGTTTTCAGTATTATCTAAATAGATTACAAAGTGATTTGACAATATAAAAAAAATAATAATACATTAAATTAACAATCAGTGATGTATAATTCTTTAAACATTATTTTTTTTTTTTTTACAAAAAGAAATTACCAGAAGTTATTGTGCTTTATGATAAGACATTCAGCAGTAAGCATCATCCCTCTCCCCCTCTACCCATCCAAAATCAATTACTGTTTATGATATTTGTTTTTTATACTATATTAATTTGCTTTAATTATTAATATCTTAATTAAATTATTCATGTTCTTTTTAAAAATGATATTGCATTACTAAATCTATTAGTTATTCACCCAAAACATGCCAAAGTGAGTGAATAGCATACTTTATTAATCAATTATTACTATGGTTATTTTATCTTTTTATTTCTTTAAAGAATAGCATTGTTTTCCTGCAGAAATAATGCCAAGTAAACCAAGTGTCAATAATACTAGGTTACAATATATATATATATATATATATATATATATATATATATATATATATATATATATATATATATATATATATATATATATAGATAAAAAAAAATATATAGTGTGCATGATATATATATATATATATATATATATATATCATGCACACTATGATTTTGATTTTTATTAAATCTTTTTTATATATTTCTTTTAAATATTGTGCATGCAGTGTGTGAAAAAAGCAGATATAAATATAAAGTCTTATTTGCAGGCACCACAGAAAGTTACTATAGCTGGCAAAACATAAAGCTGATGTGATTAAACACCGATTGCTTCAATAGAAAATACATATTTCAAGATTGTAATGTTCTTAATAAATTTAACACAGGAAGTGATCATCGATTAGTAAGGTGTAAGATACGTGTTAATGTAAAACTAGAGAGACAAAAATTATTAAGAAAAACAATATTTACAGTTGATATTCCTAATCTTCAGAAACATTCCTAATGAATTTAAATTAGAACTTACAAAATCGGTTTCAAGTATTAGTAGATTTTGAACATGGTTATGATTTGAATGAAATTAATATGAAAATAACTGATACACTTTCACCAGCTTTACAACAAATATGTTGGTAGAAAACAGCAATTGACCAATAAAATTTCTACTGAGACTAGAGAATTTATGAAGAAAAGAAGGAATATGAAGATATACAAAAAAATGATGCATTAAAAAGAATTGAATATCGAAATTTTGTAAAATGGTGCGGAAAAAAGTTGAAAATGATAAAAGAAATTATAACTGTGAACTAGCAAGGAAAGCTGTAGAAGAAAATAAAAGTCTTAAGAATGTAAAACAACATTTTGGTATTGGTAGGAAATTTATATCTGCAATAAGAAAAAAAAAAGATGGAATTATTACTAAAAAGAGAGATGACATCATGAAATTGGTAGAAGTAGATTTTCTATCAAGAATTATATAGTAATAAAGAACAAGTACCTCCTATATCTATTACATCTTCCGAATTGCCCAGAATTTTAAATGAAGAAGTGAGACATGCAATTAAATGTATGAAGAAAGGAAAGGCTCCAGGTAATGATGGAATTATAATTGATATATTAAAAGAAGCAGGTGAAGAAATAGAAATTTTTTTAGCAAAGTTATATACCAAATGTCTAAATGATAAAGATATACCTGAAGATTGGAAGAATGCAGTAATAATATTAATATTTAAAAAAGGTGATAAAGAAGATATTAGAAATTACAGATCTATCAACCTTTTATCAGTTTTATATAAAATTTTTACCAAGATAATTACTACTCGTCTACAGAGAACATTGGATTTCCACCAACCAAGAGAACAAGCCGGATTTAAAAGTGGTTTTAGTACAGTAGATTATATCCAGGTATTTAGAGAAGTTAGAGAAAGGACAAATGAATATGAGTTGCCATTATGCTTAGGATTTGTAGATTATGAAAAGGCATTTGATTCTATAAACATTTCTTTAGTGATTAAAGCATTAGATCATCAAGGTATAGATCCAGGATATTGTCATATTTTAAAGAATATTTATAAAAATGCAACAGCAACTATTAGATTACATAATGACACTGGTAAAGTCAACATTGAGAAAGATGTAAGACAAGATGACTCCATATCTCCAAAACTTTTTACAGCAGTGCTGCATGAAGTATTTTGTGGATTAAAATGGGAAACTAAAGGAGTGAAAGTAAATGGAGATTATTTAAGTCATTTAGATTTCACAGATGATGTAGTTGTTTTTGCAAATAATGCTTCAGAACTGCAGGATATGTTGCAGGAATTATCAGATAAAAGTAGGAAAGTAGGACTAAAGATAAATGTTAAAAAGACTAAAGTAATGTTTAATCGATTTGCTCAAAATATGAAAATAAAGATTGATTATGATGAATTAGAAGAAGTTAACAGTTACAAATACCTTGGTCAGATTATTAATACAGATGGAAACATAATGGAGGAAATTAATCATAGAATTAAACTTGGTTGGAGTGCTTTTGGTAGAAATAACTTGATACTAAAAGAAAATATGCCTATGTGTTTTAAAAAGAAGGTTTTTAACAAATGTGTACTTATGGATCTGAGACTTGAACACTTAATAGAAGAGCAATTCAGAGACTTCAGATTACTCAAAGAAGTATGGAGAGATGTACGTTGGGAGTAACAAGAAGAGATCGTAAACGCAATGTATGGGTAAGAGAACAAACAGGTGTTACTAACCTCATTGAAAAAATTAAAAGATTGAAGTGGAGTTGGGCTGGACATATTGTTAGAAGAGATGATAATAGATGGACAATTTGAAATTTTAAACTGGATTCCAAGAGATTGTAAAAGATCCAGAAAGAGACCACATGTGAGATGGATGGATGAAATAAGAAAGTGTGCAGGGGTGATGTGGAGAAGAGAAGCTAAAGATCGGAGATGGATTAAACTTGGAGAGACCTTCATCCTGCAGTGGATTGATAATGGTTGATAATGATGATGATGATCAGGTCATCACGTAGAGCATTCTTTATATAAAATGGGTTTTATAAAAAGTTTTTTCAATTAATTTTCCGAACGTTGCTGACGCGAGCCATCTCCTGTTTCATAGGCTTGTCCTCGGTGATATTTCTATTAGTTTAATTATCTAGGAAGAAAGTACTTCCTCCACTTGCTCATTTTATATTTGGAACACCAAAGGTTCGAGGACTACGACCCGACCTGGTTTTCCCTGTGTTCTATGGATCCTTCATATAGGGCATCGAAGACTTGTCAAATACAAGCAGCCCTGCTATTTTCTCAAATCACAGATAAGCCATTATTTTACATATTTATTCTTAGCTCATAAGTCGTCAGTACCGTTTATTTTTCAGTTCCAGTAAAGCCCGCTCTCATGCTCGTAAATCGTGATGAATTGATTTTATTAAAGTCGAACAAATTCATGTTTATTTATAATTAAATAAGTTTTCTATTAAATATTAAAGTTATGCCCTAAATACGTATCTTGCTCTTTGTGAATTGATTTGCGAATGTGAAAATAAATCTCACATTCTTTCCTTTAGAATCAGAATAATAATTTCAGTCATAGCCAAATACCTTTATCTACCTTTATTTTCTTGTCGGGGGCATAGACATATATTTATCATATAATATTGCGTAATAGTATTGGCATACAATAAGGACTGCCATTCTTGTTGTAAATATAAATTCTGTTTAAAGACTAGAGGTAATCTATATAATCACAATCTAAAAGTTGAACAAAATTATAATTATTATTAAACATTTTATTAACACATTTGGGTTTTTTTAAAACTTTCTTTCTTATTCAAATTATTTTAATATTAATGCTCACTGTCTGTATTGGCAACCCGAACATATATATATGAGTTGACTTATAAAGATTGTTAGTTATTTTATTATACTTTATTAGAGTTAGATCAGGAGTCTCATTAATCATCATCATCCGTTGAGCTAGTTCCTTGGCGCATAGTCATGTACCGTCGATATATGTCATCCATTGATTTGATCTGAGCTCGTGAGTTGGGTTTGAATTCAGTTTGAACCACCTGAGTTTGAATCCGACTTTGAGTTTGGGTTTGTTGATGTGTTGGCTTCTTTTTGACCGGTGAAAAAAAAAAATACTATGTAACAGTCAAGTTTGTACATTCGCGTAACAGAATTCAGAATCCAAGCAAAAGAGACCGAAGCTGACCAGACTAGGACTGTAACATCCCGAGTCCGACCGCACTTCCACTCGTCAACCAGGATTCCAAGACTCACGACCTTACGAATGACCACCTTGAAATTACACGTAGTAGATCTCTTTCCACACGGCCGACATAGGTCACGGAGAAGCAATGAGACTCTGATAATTAAAAGAAAGGTTCTTAATTGACTAAAATATCACTAATTTAATCTAACTTAATGCATAGTTTTCACATATATAGACTATAAAGGATAATTAGAATTGGATTGAATTAAATCAATAACGAGACAGAGAACGAAATACATTAAATTAATTATATATTTATTTACAACTCATAGCTATATCACTTATTTACAATAGTATTCAGCGTAGAATGTACAAACATTTGGTAATTCAAAATCACTTCACATAAGTAATCATTAAATTTCATAGATGAGTTTAACATGTGCCCATCTTAGGAATTGTTTACAATTGATACATAATTAATCACTACGTTATGTCTATAGATCTCAATGAGCCAAATCCTATTACATTTGTGGCTGGTATATAAATAATTATATTAAACTTTGATCATGGATTTATTTACTAAAATACCCAATATACTTTAATAACGAGCGCATACACGAGCTCAAGTAATGATCGATCGAACATGGCTTTCGAGAGAAAATTTCAGAATGCTGAAAGCTTTATATAAAGGTGGGAGAGTTGGCTGCATAAGATTTTACCAATGCGCTATGGCACAGGTAAACAATAATAGGAAAAGTCGCTCTGCGGATGGATGAAATAACTTCAGGGTTCTTGCGACAAACGCCGGTACCCTGTAACCGATCGCAATGCTGCGTGAAAAGGAACATTTGTGTTCAGGAATGGCGGGGGTCTTACGTGCTAACCTGGCCTTGGCTCAGGCTTTGCTACTGCTCTACCCTATAAGAGAAGATGTGCTGGCAACGCCGTGGCTCCATCTTAAGATACGTATATTACGTATAGCAGCAAAACGAGAATAATTTTATAAAATAAGATCACATCCGCCAAGCAAAGAATAGTATATTTCATACTATGAAATACGAGTTAATAGCATATTAGCTCTATCAAATTGGGACCAACTCTTGCGTAGCCTGATAATAAATGTCTATGCTACTAAAAGGGGATATTACTACATTCTGTACTTTGACATGTTCGATCTATTAAGTTACTTATAGATAAGAAATATTTTAAGGAGGGAAAGTATATTTCAATGGACTTAAGAATTTAAATATCAAATATACTTATATGATCAAGGCTAAATTTAATTCTAAATAAACTCATCAAGTTAAGTTTCCCAACTGGTTGACCACAAAAGAGCCACACCCCACATACCAAATCATTCAAATAAAAAAAAAAATAGGATTTCGAAACAGTGTAGAAAGTTGATGCTATAAATAAATTACGCGAAGATTTTCAAATAATATCTTCTTAAAAAGATGAAATTAAGTGCCACTGTTTCGAAATATTGGCATATAAAATATAATAAGCATTTAAAATAAACAAAGAAATATAGACACAACCGCAGTGATATAACTTTAAATTAGACACTTATACTACTCAGATTATTTAAACTTTAACAACATGAAATTTTGGATAGCAATTGACATATTTAAAATATTAATTAAATGGATTTAAGTTTTGGGTTACATTTAGCTTTATCATTATTTTAAAAGAAAGTTAGCTAACTTAGATAGATATTATTACATTTAGAATTACACAGAGCTCTGCGGTTTGAAAAATAAAACGGTACCGGTATGATTTATCTGCAAGTTCTTGGCTGTTGGTTTGGTTTAGTTTGACTGGGCGGCATCATCTTTCTCCTTATGTTAGGCTCGTCTCTTCTATCGGCATGATGGTGGTTTAGGAATTTCGACGAGAGAAACCCCGTTCTCCCGCGGAGTCACAGCAACAAGATGCCCGCTTTTAGCCGGACATGTTCAAATTAACAATTGTGAATACTGGCTACAACTCTCACTAACAATATGGCTGTCCCTTCACTAACAATATGGCTGTCCATCTCTGGTTAAAAATACAGAGTATTTATATGTTTTCCTTATCGGAATCTCCCGCCTCAAGACTCAGGAATTTAATTAAGTGTTTTTCAATTTATAATTCAGATCTTCGATAACTTATGTTAGAAACATTCCATAAGTTATTATTATAATTAAGATTTTTCGTTGCAAACAATTGTCCAATTTAGATTTTAAAATAACTTAAATCTTATCTAAGGAGATTTTAATTAGTAAATTTTGAACTAGTTTTACTTTTTACGAATTCCAGGTGTGGTCGTTAATGACACTTTGTTTACAACCAAAAATCTTTTAATTACTTGACCAGCTTTTATTTTTAATCTTACATATAATAGAAACTCTTTCTATTTAAAAACAACCTTTTAACATTTTTTTTAAAACGAAAACATTTTTAACATATTTATTAAAAATAATTTGCAAAACATATTTTGATATAGCTTTTAAATATATTTTCGAGAAACTTTTCCCTGAAATATATTTAAAACAAGAAATCTTTTAACAATTTTAAAGAAACATTTAATAGTATTTTTAGATAACGGCTTTTACATATTTTAAATCATGTCTTTCTTCTATATAGCACAGATTATATATCCACATACGAAATTACAATATTAAACAACAAAATTAATAATTTACTCTTAAGTTAAATAATATAATAAACTTTTTTAGAAATATTAAATAACTTTAGGACGCTATAATTTTACTAATCCTATCTAATTATAGCGTTCGTTCGCACGTAAATATATAATACTGTTTATACGGACATGAACGAATTTTATATTTATTAACGTTTAAATAGGTTCGAACTTAGCACAGATGAGAGTGTCATTAGGTTTGATGGTGAAACGGAAAGGGATTGGAGATTTCCGTTTCATATCAGTAAACTTAGTAAAAAAAAACAAATAAAAAAAAAAGACTTTAGTTATATAAACACAGAGGTAAATTATGGTTTCTTTCAAAATATAAACTCATGGCCTAATCCTACGCTAAACCTATGGTAATACATCATAGTAGATTACACTATCATAATACATTTAGTGCCTCTAACAATTATCAACACATATAATGAAATCATCGGTTATTAGTAAATATTTTAAACTTAAACAGATATATCCCCAAACGAGTATACATCTTAGTCAAAAATAAAAGATATGTTTTTATATATATAACATATAACGCGTGTAATATATAAAGGATATAGAGATCAAATATACAGTGTATAATATGTATGTAAGGTATATAAATAAAGTATAACACGGATAATATATAAAGTGTGTGACTCCGCGGGAGAACGGGGTTTCTCTCGTCGAAATGCCTAAACCACCATCATGCCGATAGAAGAGACGAGCCTAACATAAGGAGAAAGATGATGCCGCCCAGTCAAACTAAACCAAACCAACAGCCAAGAACTTGCAGATAAATCATACCGGTACCGTTTTATTTTTCAAACCGCAGAGCTCTGTGTAATTCTGTGTAAATGTAAATAATATCTATATAAGTTAGCTAACTTTCCTTTTAAAATAATGATAAAACTAAATGTAATCAAAACTTAAAATCCATTTAATAGTTTAATATGTCAATTGCTATCCAAAATTTAATGTGTTAAAGTTTAAATAATCTGACTTATTTATGTTTTCCTTTCATTTAAAGTGCATTATGTGTTTAGTTTAAAGTTATATCACTGCGGTTGTGTCTATATTTCTTTGTTTATTTTAAATGCTTATTATATTTTATATGCCAATATTTCGAAACAGTAGGCACTTATTTTTATGTTTTAAGAAGATATTATTTGAAAATCTTCGCGTAATTTATTTATAGCGTCAACTTTCTGCGCTGTTTCGAAATCCTATTTTTTTTATTATTTAAATGATTTAATATGTGAAATGTGGCTCTTTTATAATCAACCAGTTAAAAAAACTTAACTTGATAAGTTTATTTAGAATTAAATTTAGCCTTGATCATATAAGTATATTTGATATTTAAATTCTTAAGTCCATTGAAATATACTTTCCCTCCTTAAAATATTTCTTATCTATAAGTAACTTAATAGATCGAACATGTCAAAGTACAGAATGTAGTAATACTCCCTTTAGTAGCATAGAAATTTATTATCAGGCTACGCAAGAGTTGGTCCCAATTTGATAGAGCTAATATGCTATTAACTCGTATTTCATAGTATGAAATATACTATTCTTTGCTTGGCGGATGTGATCTTATTTTATAAAATTATTCTCGTTTTGCTGCTATACGTAATATACGTATCTTAAGATGGAGCCACGGCGTTGCCAGCACATCTTCTCTTATAGGGTAGAGCAGTAGCGAAGCCTGAGCCAAGGCCAGGTTAGCACGTAAGACCCCCGCCATTCCTGAACACAAATGTTCCTTTTCACGCAGCATTGCGATCGGTTACAGGGTACCGGCGTTTGTCGCAAGAACCCTGAAGTTATTTCATCCATCCGCAGAGCGACTTTTCTTATTATTGCTTACCTGTGCCATAGCGCATTGGTAAAATCTTATGCAGCCAACTCTCCCACCTTTATATAACGCTTTCAGCATTCTGAAATTTTCTCTCGAAAGCCATGTTCGATCGATCATTACTTGAGCTGGTTTATGCGCTCGTTATTAAAGTATATTGGGTATTTTAGTAAATAAATCCATGATCAAAGTTTAATATAATTATTTATATACCAGCTACAAATGTAATAGGATTTGGCTTATCGAGATTTATAGACATAACGTAGTGATTAATTATGTATCAATTGTAAACAATTCCTAAGATGGGCACATGTTAAACTCATCTATGAAATTTAATGATTACTTATGTGAAGTGATTTTGAATTACCAAATGTTTGTACATTCTACGCTGAATACTATTGTAAATAAGTGATATATAGCTATGAGTTGTAAATAAATATATAATTAATTTAATGTATTTCGTTCTCTGTCTCGTTATTGATTTAATTCAATCCAATTCTAATTATCCTTTATAGTCTATATATGTGAAAACTATGCATTAAGTTAAATTAAATTAGTGATATTTTAGTCAATTAAGAACCTTTCTTTTAATTATCAGAGTCTCATTGCTTCTCCGTGACCTATGTCGGCCGTGTGGAAAGAGATCTACTACGTGTAATTTCAAGGTGGTCATTCGTAAGGTCGTGAGTCTTGGAATCCTGGTTGACGAGTTGAAGTGCGGTCGGACTCGGGATGTTACAGTCCTAGTCCGGTCAGCTTCGGTCTCTTTTGCTTGGATTCTGAATTCTGTTACGCGAATGTACAAACTTGACTGTTACATAGTATTTTTTTTTTTTTTTGACCGGGTTTTACAATATATATGTGTGTGTACTTGCACAAACACATAATAGAACAAAATTCTAATAAAAAATATATTGACAATGATTAGATAATCACAAAAAGAAAAATGTTAGCAAAAATATTAACTTACTTTAAACATTGGTCTGACATGTTCAAGATGAGTGGCACTTGTAAAAGATGCTTCCACATGACTTACGCTTTCCATTAATACTTTTGCAGCCTGAGCCATTTGTTCCATTTCTAAGTTATATAAAAGTCTTCGCTGCTTTTCACTTGAAATGCCTAATCATAAAAATTACTCTGAATATATTTAAAAATCTATTTATTTATTAATATAAATACTGAATCTATTTCATGTATAGTCATTTTTCAGTAAATTATAGAACCATAATGTTGTCAAAAAAAATTATAAACTCTTAATCAATTAATTTGTAACTACAACAAATCCAAGAGCAGCTTGAATGTGGTTATATTACAAAGCCACATTAAAAAAAAAAAAAATTGTTTAATACATACTTGTCATCAAAATTGAATAATAAATATTTAGAATGCCTAAAAAATTGTAAGAAAAGTTAATTTATGCATAATATTAAATATTTTATAAAAATGTTACATTGCAATAAAGGAGAAATAATAAATGATAAATTCTACTGTAAAAAAAGAGAGAAAAAGCTTTTGATATGCAAAAGAAATTTGAATTGTGTAGTTTCGAAAAATTTACATTTCAAACCCTTTTAATCTTTACTATTTGAGAGTTAAAGGTTTTAAATCAAAATGTATAGTTTTAATAGTAAAATAATTAAAATGGCAAAGCTAAATATAATATTAAAATTTTTGGAATTAATATAAATTTTATATAATCATTTCTCAAGCTTCTCATATTTAAATGGCAATGAGGTGGACATATGAGTTTTGCTGTTTCTTCCTAAATCCATTAGCTAATCCAAATGAAGAATAAGTGAGAGAAAGGGGGAAGCTATTTTTTTTTTCTTTCTTTATTTATGTATTCAAGCCTAATAATTTATTCCAGTTATGTATCAAGTCATGATATGATATTTGTAAGATTTATTTTAACAGTATGTTTTTTTAAAAAAGATAGGTGTTACACAGGAACAAGGTCAAATCTTGTAACCTAGCTTAGTAATGTAAACTGTTATATGGAAACATGTATGTATTGAACAACATCAAATAGGTATAAATAGGTCTTGAAACAAGCAATCTAGGCAATTCAATTGACTCCAGAATTTCATTTTATATTGCTTTGCATTCAAGTCCAGTGAACTTTTGAAGCAATGTTGCAATGAACCATGCTGAGAAGAAAAACAACTGCTAGTTAAAAGTGTTTTCCATCATAATTTGGATAACCATATTTTGTTAATTATTTTTAAAGTATTTTTCAATACTCCACATATAACAGCTACATATGATGTCTTTATCTAGCCAGAAGACTAACTACAATGTGCAGCTAGGCATTAGAAAAATCCACTCCTGCCTAAATGCCAGGAAAATGTGGTCGAATCCAGAAACTAATGCTGAAGTTTACAAAACCAGCAAGCACAATGACTCTATAATGCTGTGAAGGAAGAAATTGATAATGCATGTAAGAATTACCCAAGATCTACAGATACTATACACCTTGTATAACATCATAAATGTTGTATATGTACTCTCTAGCATTACCATTTGTTAAGGATGAGAAATACTATCTTGAGAGCAATTAATGAAGACAACCCAAAATTTATTGAAAGAACAATATCTGCAGAAAATCATGGTTTGTGACTAGGTTAATATTTAAAATGGTAAAATCTTATCATTATAAATACTATAAAGTCTTACACTTAAAATATATTTTCCTACTGTGACATTTAATATTTTTTATATTAATAGTTGCAAATATATACACAACAGTTTTATTTAATCATTATAAATAATACAATTTTCTTCTTCTTCCTCCTTTCCTTATGTATTGATTTCTATATTTACATATTATACCTTTCCTTATGTATTGATTTCTATATTTACATATTATACCATTTTCAATCTTCTTATTTACTTAATAATACTATTTTTTACACCAAATCTTTACTCTTACAGTTTTGACTGTCCTGCAGTCATCATCAAAGTTACAATATCCAAATATACTTATATAAAGCTAAAACTTTAGTACATGCTTCCTTGAGTACTTAAATTTTAGCAAGAGAGACCTCAAGGTGCATGTACTAAACTTTTAGCTTTATATAAGTATTACGTGCTGACATTGTGCTTAATATGAATTAATATTTACAATATCCAAATATATAATCATACAATTAATACATTTTATAAACATACTTATATACATAATCAAAAACCCTGACCATTATAAATAATTATTTCCCATTTTATTATCCTACTCTTACTTAATTTTTTTTTTATTTATATTATTTTATTATTCTAAATCTATTTATTATAATTTTAAAACTTTAATCTTTAAACTCTACTATTTAACCTATCATTGTATTAATATCTTTTTACTTCCCAACTTTTTTTTTAATATATATTTTTAACCATTAACTTTTTTATATTATAAATTACTTTTTTATTACATTACTTACATCTTTATAATCCTATTTCCAAAAATCAACTGACAAATTTTCAAAAATTTTTTATACTTGCTTAACAACTCTCTCTCTATCCTGATTTTTTTTCAACTTTATTTTTTAAACCTTTTTATACTATTTATAAAAATTTTGTCTTTATCTCAAAATCCTTACTAAGATTTGGTTTTATATTTTTAATCAATATTGCCTCTTTAATTTTCCTATCCTTCTATTATTTGTATAATTAATTATTTTTACACTATCCTTCTCAAACCTATTACTTGTTTTCAATGAATGCAAATAAATAGCTGACCTCTTATCATACATTATGTTGCATTAATCTTGTATAAATTGAACTCTTTGTCTCACCTACATAATTATTTTTTACATTTTTACTTTTACATAACTTATATTCAATTTTAAATATCCCATTTATGCATTTTTTTACTTTTCTTACATATATATTATCTAATATATTAGATATTTTTTTCCTTCTTTTATTTACTATCTTAAATTTTATTACATTATTAAACTTTTTATTAATTTTATTCATTTTTTTTACAATACTATTATTATAAATTTTAATATCTATATATTTATTCTTATCTATTTTACCTTTTTTACATACTATCCCTTCAATTTTAATAAATTTTTTTTCTGATTTCCTTATACTTTTTTTATAACATTCTCTGGATATTCATTATCTTTAAACTCTTTAATTATCAATTCTACCTGTTTATTATAATCTTCATCATCTGAGCAATAATTCCTGACTATATATTCTTGAATTTATACTAATTTTATTTATTTTATATAAAGCACAGATAGTTAGAAATAAATTATAATAAGCACAAAAGGTTTGCAGCCTTTCAATTTAATTTCAATTACTTATTTTATATTTTATGTCTATATTCAAATTCTAATTATATTACTATCCATATTAGATTTATATATATATATATATATATATATATATATATATATATATATATATATATATATATATATATATATATATATATATATATATATATGTTTCTATCTTGCATTTACCATTTCTGTATGACTTCTTTAACAAAATATCTAAATATGACAATTTATTATAATTTTATTTTTTCTATTGTAAATTTTATATTTTTATCTAATTTATTAATCTCTTCAAGATACATATCTATTTGTCTTTGACTCTTGTTAAAAATCAATAAATAATCATCAACATACCTTTTCATAAAAATTGAAAAATTGAGACGGATAGTATAAAAATGATTAATTATACAAATAATAGAAGGAATAGGAAAATTAAAGAGGCATTTATGATGAAAAATATAAAACCAAATCTTAATAGGAATTTTGGGTTAAAGATAATAATTTTATGAATAATTAATTATAGTTTTTATTATTAATAGTAGTTTGAGTGTAAAAAGATTTAAAAAATAAAGTTGAAAAAAATGATTATAGATGGAGTTGTTAAGCAAGTATAAGAATTTTTTAAATTTTGTCAGTTGGTTTTTGGAAATAGGATTATAATGATGTAAGTATTTAGTAATGCAATAAAAAGGTAACTTATAATGTAAAAAGTTTAATATCAAAAATATATAATAAAAATTAAAAAAGTTTGGCAGTAATTAAGAAAATACAAGTAAAAAGATAATAAAATGATAGGTGAAATAGTAGAGTTTAAAGATTAAAGTTTGAAAATTATAATAAATAGATTTAGAATAATATCAATAAAAAAATAAAATTAGGTAAGAGTAGAATAATAAGATGGAAAATGATTGTTTATTATGGTCACATTAAAATGTATGTTTTAGATTATGTATACAAATATGTATATAAAATGTATTAACTGTATAATTATATATTTGGATATTAATAAGATAGTTGAAACTGTAATAGTAAAGTTTTGGTGTAAAAAAATAGTATTATTAAGTGTATATTTTGGTTAAAAATAGTATGATATGTCATTATTAATAAATTGCTAAGTTATTTTTTTATTATTAATCCATTTAGTTTGTCTTAGTAATTCATATATATATATATATATATATATATATATATGATATATATATATATATATATATAAACTAAATATCTTGTAAGGGTATCTTACCATCCATTTTAAATCCACTCTTACATGTTCGTAGTAGTAGACTAAACTGATAATAAAAGACATAAGCTGAAATAATAGGTTAAATACATGATATTTTTATATGCAAACATACATATAAATACACACACAACTGAAGTTTGTTTTAATAAGTACCAGATCAAAATAATGTTGAAAGGAAATAAATGTTTGTTTGTTTTTTATGGAAAAGAAAAGCTTAATCTTAAAAACCTCATATTTATATATATATATACTAATAATGAGTTTGTTAATGTGTAGACATCATGATATCAGACAGTAATTTAGTCAATATGGTAATGACCTGGGGTCAAGTCAATATCTAATTCATCTAGTGTTGGAAAATGAAAATAGAATTTTACTATGTAATTTTATTACATAACATCAACAACAACCATTAATTTGCACAACAATAGGCACCTATAATGATAGAAAAGAAAATTGAAAACGTGAGTTTGCTGCACAATAGATGTTAAGCCCCAGTATAAAATCAAACCTGTGATTTAGGTTATCTTTCATATTTCATCAAGTGTTATAACAACCACAAGCAGCAAATAGCTTAAAATCAAACATTAAAACAAAAAATAAAATGGATGATGTATTCAAAAATATCTATTTTGTAAAAGATTTTAAAGTGCTGAAAATTGGAATAAATTATCATCAACATTTGAAACAGTAATAATCAATAAACTTTAGCAGTGTAATAAAAGAATTAAATTAATTTTGTAGCGATGATCGAAGACAGGAGACTGCACAATCGAACAAGAAAAAATGAATGTTATATAGCCAGCACATATTAATAAATGATGAAATAAAACTGTCTTTTGCATAAATTTACTCAAGGAACAATCATAAGGTGAAGAAAATGTAAGTCTTTTTTTTGAATTAGTAAACAATGTATATTGGCTAGATAATTGTACCATAAGGCTGGGATGCTGTTTTACTTGCCATAAAGCATGATGTTATAATTCACTCATATAAATAATACCTAGGGAAATACTTAACACCTAATCTAAAGTGTCCATGTGGAGCCCAAAAAAGAGGATAATGTTCAAAATGGAAACAACCTTGTCCAAGTGTTACCAGAGAATCTGAAGAATGATGGAGGAGTTATCACAATGGACTGTATTCATAAAAGCCACTGATGTTTAAATTACATACTCTAATCAGGAAGACTTGAACAAAATCAAAATTATCATGTTATATTTTTTTTACTTTCTGCATTTGTGAAATTCTACTTTTATTATTTTTACACTTGGAAGTTTCAGCATGTTTGCAATCGGGAGAGTTCATTCCATAAGAAGTAAAGTTGAATGGGGAGGGGAGATTTATTAAGCTGGAAAAGTTTTTTTTGTTTTGTAAATAAAATTTAGGTTGATTCCCTCCATAGTGACTTGAAATTTGGTCATCATCATCACAGAATATGGATGAGGTAAGAATTTTTTTTGCTTTTCCATATTAATTTGCATTCACTAGAACAGGACAGAGTTTATATTATATGTTTACTTGCTCATGTTTTAACTAATAATTGTTACATTTAGTTATTCAGTATGAATGATTAACATTCTTATATGAAAGTCTTTTTCTATTCACTTTAGAGAACTCATGCATAAGAGGGGCGTCTCAAAGAAGACCTCTCCAGCAGAAATTGGATCATGGAGCTTTTGGAAATATGGTGATATAATCGTGTAAATTGTTAATTATCTTCATGATCATTATGACAATGAAACAATAATTTTTATTTTATTTTTGTATCTTAGCTAATCTTATTGACTTTGTAAGCAGAGAGTTTCTATTAATGCATATCTACCATGGACATGGATTAGTATAATTAATAATTAAGTTATTGAAGTGGTAGAGATGTAGGTAAGACACATATAAGCACATCTTTTGGCATGTGAATAGCATTTGATTTTTTTTTGTTATTAATAAAATTAGTTAATGTCTTTTAAATCAAATTGGTCTCTAGTTTATCAAACTCATTCATACACTCACTTATTAATTTAATTGATTAAGTATATGTATATGCACACACATACAGATTATTATAACACATAACACTGCAATAGAGTTGGATGTATCTTGGGTCAATGAAAACTTAGTTGCTACATACAGTAAAGTCACTCCTGAAGAGAGTCAGATGGGTTCCTCCTCTTCTGGTGAAAAATCCAGACGGTTACAATATATTGTAATGTGATATACCATTTTCCATATATATTTTACGCATATATGTAGTCTAGTAAGATCACGTGTATGTATATAACAATACACGTATATGCATAATTGTTTTTAAAAAAATATTTCATTTTATCACCCAGCATATTTATGACAATTTATGACCTCAAGTGCCAATCCTATATTTCTATAAGAATTATGCTGGGAGAGCTGGAATACTAATATGAAAATGCCCTGGCTAGCTTTGCTCAGGGCAGGTGGTAAAATTTACCAGCAGTAGCTCTAACCCTCCTTTTTTCTTTTTATTTTAAAAAAAAAAACTCATAACACAAAAAAAAAAAAAAACATTCACTTTATACATATTTATTAGCAGTGATATTTATGTATCTATAAAAAAAACATATATTATTTACATAAGTTGAATTAGTGTCTCTTTTCTCTTTTAACCCTTAAACCGCTAATTAAATCATTGGTTGTATGAGGTAAAAATCAAATCTTTTAATTGGCCAACTCACAAACTGAAGACAAAGCCTATTGTTAAAACATATTCGCCTATAATATTAAATTCAACTCAGATACGTTTATAAAAAGTATATAATTAATTTTTCAGGTCATGAAGAAAACGAAAGTTCTTTCAAAAATAAATTGCTATTTATTTATTCTAAGATATTCTATATCGGCAACATAAAAGTTATAATGTAAACAAAAAGATCGACTTTTACGTTATAGAAAAGTAAATATTTCTTTTTACTACATCTTCAATATATTTACTTAAATCTTCAATATTTTTCGAAAATAATTTTGTTTTTTTATTATTCTCTCTGAAAATTATGTTTAATTTCCATAAATATTATTTAATAATAATTTAAATCGTATTCGAAATGAAAATCTCAGCGTTTTTCTTTATTTTCTTTGATCAGGCAGTTTCTTTGTTCTTTCCAGTCAATCAGAATGTCTTTTTCGGCTGAGAGCATGCTAAGAACCAATCACAAATAATGTTCCTTCTTTGTTTAGGTTTAAATGCGTTTTTTTTTATTTTTTACTTCTAAAATAAATCGGAAGATGTCACCATCGTACAGAACTTTTAAAAACGAATTAAATACGTATTTAACGAATTTTATCGTATAAAAACGAACTGAGTTAGAGTGATTTTAGATGTCGACGAGGAGTCTCGTCGAGCGCGGGAAAAGGGTTAAATCAAAAATTCAAATTAGTTTCTTTTTTTTTTTTTGTTTGCTCTTTTCTCTTTTTGCCAAAACTCCCCCCACACACAAATATGCTATTATATGTATTTTGCACCGAAGATTTAATTGGACTAATTTATACACTAATAAATTCTGTAGAAAATAGTTTGACCTCTCTGGGCAAAGAAAAGAAATTTTAAGTTCGCAATTGTATCAAATAACAGTTTTCTCAATTTCATGGAGTAAGCTTACTAAAAGTGACATATATATGCAAATATAAAAAAATACCTGTGTTTCCCTGGGGAATTGATCGAATCCACCTGGTGAAAAGGGAATCTCTGGACCTTTGTCGGTGAACAAACTTTTTTTTGAAGTTCGGGTTCCATGGCTAAAGTCTGTTTATTTATTTATTTTCTTCATCTTATGGCAATTCAACATTGTTGCTTATTGAGGTGAATTCTCCGGACTTGATGTCCCTTCTCCACTATCGGCAGCTGCTATACATTTGGGGGGGAAAGGATTCAGACTCTCTGCTCATTGAAGCCTCTACCCCAGCCTGACCATATTTTATCCAATGTATATCACATTGATCTCTCAATTCTTATTTTTGTTTATCAGTCTACCGTCTGCTTTCTTCTACCTCCAAACTTATACTAATCTATTCTTTTCTTTTTTTTTTTTTAATTATCGAATTTATCTTTCTTTTCATTCATTTTCAATTATATTTCCATTCACATTCCATATGCCTTTGTTGGAATGTACCACAAAAGCTTTTTACACCCATTTCTTTCCAATTAATCTTTAATTAGAATTAGACATTCCAAGATTTTTATAATAATTACTTCCATTGTTCTGCAAAATCACTGTCTTCCATCTTGACATTTATAGTTCTTTTGACTTAATATGTATATATTTAAAAAGTTTATCAAACAAAATATTTTTTATTTTTATTTTGTGAATTTTCATTTTTAATGGTTCAAAAATGCACTCACACATATACATAGTGATGTGTATAGCTGGGTTTGGCAAAAGAGAGAAAAAAATCAGAGCAAGTGTAGAACCCCCCATACCTCTTCTATGAGTTCCTTTTAATTAAAATAACTAAATCAATTCAATACGATCATGCAAATAATGACCGTTGATTGTACATCAAACTGTAAATATTAATTTTGTTAGTAAAGTAATATTTATTTTTAATAATACGTTAGTAATAAGATATACATTTTTTAATAATGCATTAAGTATACGAATACGTATTTGTCTAATTATCGCAACAGGATTTGATTATACCTGCCCTGTTGCAATATATATTTACAAATTTCTAACAAATAATCTCATTATATTTTTAACAAGTAATCTCATAAAAACTAAATAAAAAAACCTAATAACACATTTAAAAAATTGTTCTGAAAGTAGTTGTTAAATTATTATCTAAAGAAAAGAGAAATATTTCCCTTTTTTATCTAAATGTCTAATTTGAAATTGCCTTTTCTGGACCAATCTCTAACACTGTCAGTAGTGATATTCCAATAATACAAAATCTATATCTGTATGGCTTCCATTTTAGATGCCTTGTTGTTTTTTAATATGAATGAACAGGCCATCAATATCAGTTGTTTGCAATTCATGATTCCATTGATCTGATATTGCTGCTATTTTGGTCATTTTGATTTCCATCTCATCTTTAAGTTGTGAACTTCATATATATGATAAAAGTATTTCTAGTGATATGTATTGATTTATTTATTTTTATTTATTTTTTATTAAATTAAGTTTAAAATAGAATACAATTTATGTATAACCATTTTTCAGTTTACAAACTTAGAATAAATTTTCTATTACAACTGCAGACAAATTTTTGCATCAGTATTTGGCAAATCAGACATGAAAAATATTGCTTTTTTATCTTTGTAATTAGTCTTTTTTTATTAATTTTGGTCTAATCATTGTTAATGTCCAACTAACTTTAATCTTTTATTCCAATAGTCTTTTGGACAACAAATGTTAATTACTATTCTTTATGTATATGAATATCATGTTTTGACATATTACATTAACACTTCCATTATGATATAAAAATGCTCACCAAAAGATAGTATGGTTTTATATAATGGATTTTAACATGTTTGTTTAGCATATTTAAATGTAAGAAGATTACAAAACCAATTCTTACATTTTTCATAAAATAAATCTATAAAACTTTCTCTAAATAGGTTACATTCTATTATAGAAGTGCAAATTAATATTAAATGCCATCTTAGATACATATATAATTATAATAAAGATAAAAGAAAAGAAAAAATATTTTCATTGTTATATGTATTTAAAATATTTTTAGCATAACTGGAATAAAAGGAATTATTTAGTAAAATTCTATCAATCCAAAAAAAAAATAAAAACTAGCATTTTCTCACAATAATAGTAAAAAGGGTTGGTTCACTTAACATATATAGTTATAATAATATATAGACTTTTATACAATGGTAATGACAACAATAACAAAATAATTAATTTAATCCCAAAAATGTATTAATATGCCTTAACAAACAATATATTCATTTCTGGAAATATGTATGAACATACTGATAATAATCGCACTATTGGAAGAAATAATTTGATACTAAATATATCATGACAGAATGCACCCTTTAAAATATATAAATGTTAGAATATTTGTTTAGATCTAATTTTTCCAATTACAATTCAGTACAACAGTTCTATGATATTTTATATAAAAGACTGATTATAAATTAGGTGTTATTAAAAAAAAAAAAAGTAAATGCTTATTTTGTATAAAAAGAAAAAGAAATTTGCAATAAATAAAAATAAAATTTACAAGCTGTCAAAAGCAAACATTTTTTATGTAAGTCTTCAGCACGTAATACCAATTTGATAAATATTTAATGATCTCTAAAAATTAATCATTCACTTTTAACATCTTATAATTAAATGTATTTTGTTTTGTTGTCATCTGTTTTAAATGAGTGACAGAAACCTTATTGTGACATTTGACTCTTACTAAATCAACTCAGATTAAAATTTAAATTTTTTCATCTATCTTTACAAGTAGTCACTATATAAACTCATATTTGTATCATCGTGAAGTCAGGTGTAGCAGTTATATATTAATAACCAGATCTGGATTGACCTTTTTTTCCTGTTTTTAAATATTTTCTTAAAATTTTAATGAAAAACATTTGTTTCTTCTATGATACTTTTACAACCAATTTGTTGGCAGTAAGACGCTTTTAGTCAATACTGTTAATAAACATTTTATAATTTTGTGTTTTTGTAATTTATTTTGATATGATTGAAAGTTTAAAGTTTGATGGGTGAATTTGGTTATAATAAAAGAAAATGGAGAGGTCACAGATTTGTGGAATTTCAGTATATAAAGTTTTCTTTTTCTGCAAATTCAACAATTTTTTTAACAAAATGCTAAATGAAAATGGACATTGAAGTATCTAAAGAAAGGTACTGGAAGAATTGGATTATATTTTGATTAAAAGAAAATATGTATTTTGAAATTGTAATTTTCTTAATAATTTTAACACAGGAAATTATCATTTATGAAGTATAAAATAAATGTTAAGGCAAAATTAGAGAGACAAAAATTATTTTAAAAAAACATTATTCACAATTAATATTCTTAACTTTCAGAAACATTCTATGAATTTAAATTGGAATATGCAAATAATTTTAAAATATTAACAGATCTGGCAGATGGCTCAGATTTGAATTAAATCAAAAGAAAGAAGCTGAAACAAGACAATTTATATATATAT
>JAQFVV010008789.1:0-22657 GCA_028023455.1 Epiperipatus broadwayi | reverse complement strand
ATATATATATATATATATATATATATATATATATATATATATATATATATATATATATATATTGTACCCTTACTTCTTTTGATATGTACAATAGTTTAAAATACAACTAGCTCAGTTACATTATTATGCTTAATTAAAATTTGTATATCTATCTTTAATATACTTTTATATTATCATATTTTAATTAAATTTATTATCAATTATCAAAATCAATATAGTTTTAGATTATACTAATTAAATAAGTATTTAATAAAATTAAGAGACTGTGAAGTAAAGCTACAAAGTAATAAGTAGATTTACACTGAGTCAATATCTCCTAAGATACTGTCTCAATGGCATAAGAATACTATCACTACCCTATCATTTTACCACTACATCTATAGCATTCTTATGACTTTTAAATGAAATAAATTATCTTTAATAATACTAAAATAATTCCTAACTTTTAACTTAAAATATAATTAAACAATCTCAGGTTCCTATAAGTTGTATTTAAAGTAATAATAAATTATGTAAATAAGTATGATGTGGGATTTTATATCAAACTTAAATACACCTAACTTATTTTAATAATAATAATAAATAATACTAATCTTAGAGTGTAATTTAATCTCACCTATTTTTATTATATAATCAATCATTAAATGAATAAACAATCATATGTATATCTTTTATTTCATATGGTATCTTCATTTTAAAATAGATCAAAATTTTATACTTAATAATCTGTGGCAATAAACAATACTGTATTCTTATAATGTGTATTATAATCATCTTATGACCATTGTAATATTTATGTTCATGTCAATCAATTCTTATAAAATAATGTTAAGCAAATATGGTATTCAATTCTAAATAATAATAACAAATTCATTTTTTGTGCAAATATTATGTTTATTTCAAATCATCTGATGCAAAATGCTGTGGTAAAAATAATGAAACTCGACATACTTTTTAAAATAAATTAACAAATTTATTTACAATAACTCAAATAAAATTTATTTACACTATTTACAGTTTTAGAATTTAAGAAAACAAATATAAACTGAACTAAGTAAGAAAAATAATAATATAATCTGTTTACACTGTTATTAAATCATGTACTTCATAAGCAATTATACATCCCTTCAAATGCTATATTAATAATATTACAGTGTGTTTTTCCAAAACTTAGATTTTAAAATAAATAGTAGTGACTTTAATTACTACAAAATAATAATACATGTCAAGATCATCTATGTAGCATGTGCAAATAATGTAGCCTCTCACTAATTAAATAGCTACATTAATTAAGTATTACCCATTTATAATGTATCATCATATATTCACTTTATTATTAGCACTGGTTAATAGCTTTATAAAATTAATGTATCTTTTTGTAATGTAAAACAAATAATTGACTGTACTTATACTTTACTTAATGTAATTCCTGTTATATGTTTTATCAAATATGCATTATATATCTCTATTGTTCAAATATTATTATTTAAATCATTTATCAATTCTAAATTCATAAAGCATTACCTTAGATAAATTCTATGATTCTTTTCTATGTAAAATCATTACTTTACTTTATGTGTTATTTTAATCCTTTCTAATAAATTTTCTATCTATAAAACTATCTTCTAAACTTATCTCAAATTTCCGGAAAACAAACATCAACTTCAAACAAAATATTCGTTATCCAAATTACCTATATTACATCGTTTATACTTAGTAAACTTTTCAATCTAAATATAAGCTTCTACCTAAACGTAACTTAACTTATTTAATAAAACAAAATATAAAAAAAAATATAGACTTTTAAAATCCTTTTCTAAATTGCAAAAATAAAATAATTATTAAGATAAATAATAAACATCATTTTAATACTAAGCATAAATAAAATATCAAAATTATTTACGAAAGAATCATATAATTATTTCTAAGCTTCTTACGTAATGTTGTGTCATATTTATATTATAATTTAAAAATTATGCATATTTTAATAAAGTTCGTTGTCAATATAATGTATGTGTTTTCATAAAATATCTATCCATTCATTCTACAACAACATAATATTCAGTTGATCTAAAGAAAAAAACATATTAAATTCATTAAAAATCATTATACAATATTTTTACCATAATAATAATAATGTCCAGTCTGCTATCCAGTATTCTTCGAATTTGCAACTTCATAAATGAAAATAATACACATTCATACTCATAAACTTTCATTAAAAATTCCCGTGTTATATTACTTATAAAATAGATTTATGTAATTAATGATTATATTATTTTAAGTTATTATTTAATAAATGTACCTAACCTATTTTAAATAGTTTAATAATATTTTAAATTTTATGTTAAATAAATAAAATAAAAATTATATTAAACGTATCTGAATTACTACTTTTGTTCTACCATAAAAGTTCTAACAAATATCCTACGTATAAAGTCAATAAAACACTATTTCCTGTTCCGTTGAATCACGTGTTTCTTGAAAGTTTATATAAATAAAATGATAACGTTTTTTTTTTTAAAAAAAAAATAAGTTCCCATAAGAAAACAAAATAAAATTAAAAATAGTTTATAAGTTCTGTTTCTGGATCCAGTTCTTCATAAAATATTGTTCAAAAGTTATTATTTCCAAATTAATTTATAACTGTTGAATTATTCTCATTTAAATACTTCCATTAACTTAACTTGGCCTAATTTGGTTTGGTTTGGATGTCCACGTATTACTTGCGCATTTTTCCAAAACAAGATATCTAGGTAAGAATCTATTTTTCCATCTATAACGTCCAGCGTTTTAGATTACTTCAATAGAATAATTCTATTATATTACGATTTTAAATAATCATATTTATAATCTATTTGCCTTTCCAAATCAGTCAATATTTAGTCTTTTAAGCACAAAGACCTAACAAGGCAAGTATTTATTAAAATTACTACTTCTTATATCTTTACTTAAGATATACATTTTACTATTTTAAAATCTGCAAAAAAATATACTTTCTTTCTATAGAAGTAATCTATATTTCTTTAAACATCTATTTATAATAGACAATAGTAATTTAAACTTTTAAAACTATTTATAGTCCAAAATACTACTTTTCTCCATCTCGTAGTTTTATGTACTAATCCAGCGTCTATTATTTCTCTAGCATAAAGTTTCTGATATATTTCTCCGATATGTGATGTTGCCATGATTATTTGTACGTAAATTGAGTTTCGATATTGAGAAGACTAATAAGGAATTATTAAGTTTCTACTGCATACTTATCATTTAAAAATTATAAAATTATATACAATAACACTCTTATGATTTTAAAACTGATTTTAAGAGCGTTTATAAATTTACTTGGCTATTTTCTCAATAGCACGATTAACTTAGAAATTTAATTACAGAGAGAGCCCCCCTCAACAATTGAATCCAGTTTTTATACTAGAAGAGTCTCCTCATCTGATTGGTACGCTTAAACAATCAAACTTTCTAGCTTATTTACATATTTACTAACGCACTATTAAAATAAAATAATAACTTATTTAATATTTAATATTATTACATTTTTTAAAAATAATCTCTATCGTTTATTTAAACCTATTAAACATTTTTAAAATATTCTTTCTCACTTGATTTAAATTTTAACTTTTATAAGATCATTTAAAATAAACTAAATCTTTTTAAATACGTTATATTTTTAAAACAATATTTTTAAAAATCAGATTTAATATTTTACATTAATATCTTTATTTTTATCTTGTGATAATTCACGTATTATTTATAAATTTTAACATGATTTTTTAAAATAGTTATGCAACTTTATTAGACAACTTCCACGCATGCTTGTGTAAATTTAACTAACATCTGTTTTTTTTTATAACACAAGAAACGCTTCATAGTCTAAAAATAAACTAACAATTGCATTTTTTAAAATAAATATTTTTTAAATAAATAAGATATTACATCAGATTTTAAAATAATTATTTGATATGATTAAAATCAAATATTAATCTCAATTTAAATACTTATAATTTAAAATATTTTTATTCACTTTTAACATATATTTCAAACTAAATAAATATCTTTGTCTAATTTAAAACTTGTCTTTTAAATACTTTAGCTTCAAACATTTGTTATTAAACATATTAATGCAGTATTACATCATAATCAATCATCATTTTAAATATTTTCTCAATATCAACACAATTCACATATCAAATACTCATAGATTGCTCTAATTAAACTTATGGTAAACCAACATTACCACTAAGCAAAGTCAACATCACACATTTTAAAATACTTCTTAAATTTAAAATTTTCCACTAGATTAGCACAAAACTTAAATGGTGACCCATATAAAAGGGCACAATATATATATATATATATATATATATATATATATATATATATATATATATATATATATATATATATATATATATATATATATATATATTATAAGTTGAAAATATCTCTTGAGATTAAGGCTAATTTGATTGATGCAGATTAAAATCTACATTTTAATAAAGCAAGCACATTATCACTCTCTTATTTTCGAATTAAATATAATCCAATTAATTAATTATCAGGATTCTTAACTCACTCATTCTTAATAATTCAATTAAAAATGTTTAGATTAAAAGTTTAAGATAATCTAGGTATAATAAATTTAAAGAGGTTTTTTTTATTGCACAATAAGGCTACTCTAGTAATTTGTATTTCAGTTAAAAATGGTAATAATTTATGGTGTAGATAAATTTAATTAATAAGTACATAATTTAATATCGGGGAAAATATATTTTTTTATTTCAACAATATCCAAGGACATGATGTTAATAATTACAAAGAGTCTATTTAAATATAACAATTGCTTTTATTGTAAACCAAAATAATAAAATGAGAGAACTATTTTAATAAATATTATTGATGTTCTTCTTAAATAGTTAATATTCTGGGTATAAATTATTTGTGTAATGTTAAACTGTTAAACAGAACAGATTAAAACTAAATTGGAGAAGATTGGACAAGATTAGAGTAGAATACTGAATTTTATTCAAGGAGAACAAAATATTTTATAACATTTTTAATTATCTCAGAAAAAAATTAATAGACTATCCAACCTCATTATATAAAAGTTGGGCAGATTGTTTAACATTTTTGGAGCAAAGAAAATTTTATTATTACATTAATACATAGAAGTCTTTATTTCATAGTATACTCCTTTTTAAATTATATATAGAGCACTATACAGATAATTTTTTTTTTTACTATTTAAATATGCGATTCAGGAATGTTGAGCTACATAATAATCTGAGACTGAATTCAAGGACAAAAGAAAACATAAAGCCAGTTAAGCATTACCATCTTACATTTTAGTTTATAGATTAGTTTAAACTAAATACAACCTGTCTCATTGTAGAAAAATATATACATATATTACAATTATGTTCAATGCACTTTAAATAATAATAATAATAATAATAATAATAATAATAATAATAATAATAATAATAATAATAATAATAATAATAATAATAATAATAATAGTAATAATAATAATAATAATAATAATAATAATAATAATAATAAAAATAAAAATAATAATAATAATAATAATAATAATAATAATAATAATAATAATAATAATAATAATAATAATAATAATAATAATAATAATAATAATAATAATTTGTTACCTGTACCATTCTATGTCAGTATTAATTTGAAACTTTAATATTTATTAATTACTACATTAATAATAACTATAAACCAAATAATTCAACAATTATGGACAAAGTTTATTGAATAATTTCTCAAATACTTATTTTAATTTTCTGAGTGGTTTAGAATAATTTGTGGAATTATTTACACTTTTTATAAGTGGTCTAACATTTGTAACTTATTATCAATAATTAAGTATAACACACAATCTTAAATGATAAGTAAAATTTAATCCATTTTCTCAGATTAAAATCCTTTGTAACCTTAATATAATGATTTAAGAGATTTAATAAACCACCCTTCATAACCCTAATCCAAATTCCAAAGTTACCACATTAATCCATTTAAGAATGGCTGCATAACAATGAATAAGATTTATCATATTATCCTGATATGACATTCATAACCATATATCCATTATTATAATATGAGCATTGAATTGTAATTATATGCAAAATGAATGGTTTAATACTTTAGTGAACATGTGTATATTAATATCCCTATGATTGGAGTTTATCACATAGTTTAAAGGTTGTAAAATAATAATTCTTGGGTTTATATATATTTAATTTATTTTCAGTCTGTTTTAATAATTTATAAGTTCTAAAAGTATTCAGAATATGTGAATTAATAAATGTTTATTTTCTTCAGTTTCACCAATAATTGTTTTAACTTTATATTAGAAATAAATACATAAAATAAGGGGTTGGCATAAGGCTTAAATATATTGGCATTCAACAACTTTATTTAAACCAGTTGGTCTTTTTAATATTTCAATCAACTCCTTCTAGGTTCTCAAATTCTCAAATTAGCTATTATTTTTGACATTATCAAAATAAAGGTTTGTGACCAATTTCTAAAATATCTGAAGTTAAAGCTGATATAATTAACGTCTGATTAAAATCACTTTTTATTTTCATTAATCCAGGCATTAATTTGTCTATGAGACTGACCTACATAACGTTTCAAGTACTGTAAACATGAAATTTTATTAAAAAAAAACCTAGTATTAGATTTATGAAACACATCGCCATTTGTTTTACTGATGAAAAAATTAGCTTTTAGTGTTAAAAATTGATATCAGTGACTTCTTTAATTAAAGGCAAAATCACTAGTATTAGGTTTATGAAAAATATCGCTATTTGTTTTACTGATGAAAAAAATTCCCTTTAACGTTAAGAATTTGATATCAGTGACTTCTTTAATTTAAGGCAAAAATCACTCTATAAGTAGATGACTTATCAATTTTATAATCACTTATCTTTTTTTAGTATCAATTATATGTAATGCATTATATATGAAGTTTTTTTTTTTTTTTTTTTGTAACGCTTTAAAAGAAGGAATACCCATTTCTAGTTCTATTTGTTCAGTAAGATGGCCTTCATCCCACAATTTATATACTCTTGCTCAAAATATTTTTTGGTACAAAACCATTTGCCAAGAATGATGATGAGAATTAAAATAAGGTATCTGTTTGTATGGTGGATTTTCTGTAAACTGATATTGATTTGTAGCAATCACATTTTCTTGCAATCCAAATATCTAGAAAAGAAAGTGATTTGTTATTTTTAACTTCCATAGTAAATTTAATATTAGGATGTCAATCATTTAGAAAAAAAAACAAAACAAAGAAATAGTTTCAAGGATCAATATCACGAGGCCATATAACAAATATATATGCAGTACTTGACCGTTAAATAAAAATATTGTAATAGCATTATAAATAATAACTATTTTATACTGAAATTAGTTCTGCAGATTGAAAGACTAAATATAATAGGTTTGATTACCGTTATTTTTGATATATATATATATATATATATATATATATATATATATATATATATATATATATATATATATATATATATATATATATATATATATATATATAATATATATATATATATTAAATGAGGCCTCTCGGTTTGGTCATTCTTCTCACACATATGTATGTAAATGCTAAACTAATTGAATAAACACACACAGTAGATGTACTAAATAACATATATTCTCATACTAAATGATAACAGTTTTCATTTAGTTTCTAATACGAATAATTACAACATTAATTCTTTATAAAAAACAATGTGTTATTTTAAAGAATTATATTAAAAAATATTTATTACAAGCTAATAAAATGAATTTTGAAGTAAGGGATTGTTTTTAATAATTCTCCTAATTTTCTTATAATTAGACTGTTTTTTTTATGTTTTTTTTTTTTTTGTCAAAAACTAAACTCATATAACAACAGAATCCAAAGGTTAAATAGTACACGTCTCCATCGTCGATGATTTCATCTATTAACAAATAATCGTTTTCATGTGAAATTCAATAAGATATATAAATTACAACTTTTTTGGCTATACCGTGTATTATTTTCCATTAAATACCGATATTTCGACGGACTAGCATCCGCCATTATCATCATTAAGGCGGGATGCTAGTTGGGGGTGAAATGTCGGAATTTAATGGAAAATAATACATGGTACAACCCCCAAAGTAATACTACAGTTTTCAAGCGTTAACCTTGATAATGGCGATGCTAGTCAGTAAGTCCAAATAATCAGTATTTAGTGTAAAAAAATACTACAAGGTACAGCCCAAAAAGTTATTATTTATCTACATCATACAACCGTGAAAACATTATATATATATATATATATTGTGCCCTTGTCTGTAGGTCATAGGTAGGATAGAAAGGTCAATTATGAAAAAAATTTTAAATTTTAAGTAATATTTAGGTGATATAAAAGTAATAATAGTTTTGTAATACAATTTTAAGCTAAAATACCTAATAGATCATAGTGTAATGAAGTATTTTAAAAAGTAAACAGTTAAATAAAGTTTTAATATCATTGCTTATGGTTGTGAAAGCTGGCCATACAAAATAACACAGCTATAGATAGTTAAAATTATTGTAATAATTTTAAAATAATAGTTTCAGAATTAATAGATTAAATAAATGAAATATAATTTTATAGTTAGTCAAAATTAATAGGATATATTTTTTTATTAATAAACTTGAGGATGGTGAGAGTTATATTTGGTTCTATAAGTTTCAATTTATTTTTCAAAATTTTATAAAGTACATTAGTTTTGGTGATTTAAACCGAGACATAAATAAAAGATTATTTTTTATAAAGTGAATAGACACGTGATCGTATATTACATGCCTTCACGCACACACACACTTGGTAGATAATAATAAAGTTTGTGAATTTAAAACTAGATATAATTGCCATCCATCATTAAAATTAAAAGTTAAAAATGTTATATATTGTCTTAATAATTATTTTAAAGATCAAAAAAATAAGTTTATCAAGATATGATTTAATTTAATAATATTAAGTTAAAGTAAAATTCCAGACATTACGTCATCAATATTTATTTAAAAAGTATAGTTTATCATCCAAAATAGAATGACTAATATTGTTCGCGCTAAAAACAAATATTGACCAATCAACGGATTTAAATTGGCAAGAAAAAAATCTAAGATAGACAGAAGCGGGAGACGGAATGTGAAAGTTGAAGAGGACGGTAACCTTTTGAATTGCTTGTAACATCAAAGCTGAAAAAAGTAGTTTAAATTTATAAATTAATAATTATTCTAAAGTTAGTCTTTAACAGATAATATAATTTGTATCCAGAAAGATGAATTGCTAATTTTTACGTGATCTTACCGGTGGATTTATTCAAATTTGACCATTCATACTACAGTAAAGATGGAAATACCAAAAATAATAATTGAAATAATTATTAAAAGAAAAATGAATGAAAATTGTATAAGTTTTATTTTATACGTGCTCAACCAGAAACTAAGTCCTATAACTCTAAAAAATACAAAGAAGACGCTGTGTGAAAATATAAGAAAGAAAATATTTACTATTGAGAAAATCTTATGACGAACATTTTGTTTTATAAGTGCTTAAAACTAAGTCATATTTCTCTATGAGAAAAATCATATTATGTGTTCAAATAAATATAAAGAAAATGAGGAAGAAAAATATGTTATATTAAAGGAAAACATTATTTAAAAATATAATTTCCAAAAGTAAAAAGTAGAAGAAAAGCCATAGTCCTGTATAAAGTGCTATATGAATTTATTAAAAGGAAACTAGATTTTATCTCATCATAGAAAAGAGGAAAAGATATTAAAATGGAAGAAATATTGTTTAAACAGATATAAAATTAATCACTAAAGGAGAAAATGGATCCATGGAAATGAAGAAAAAATTTATTGAATTTTTAAAAATAAAGTACAAGATGCATCGAGGGAAAACCAAGCGCGCGGGGGAAAAAGCTAGCAGACTATGTAATGGAGATCTCAAGAATAAGTAGGAAAATATGAAGAAAACTAAGGATCATCATCTAAGAAGAATTAATAAACATAATTAAAATTTTAAAATAGAACATTAAAGGACTGCAGAAAATAAAGTATATTTTTTTATTTAGCTTTGCAAGGAACGATTTTCCAAGCGAGTGCAACAAAGATGTATCGTAAATATAATTTTATATTTTTTTTTTATTGTATTTAAAGCATAAAATTTGAATTAGCTTAGGGAAACATATAAACATAAATTTTATAATAGTTATATTTAAAAATATGAGTTAATGGAATGAGAGAAATATTAATAAAATAAAAATGTGTGTATGGAAAATTGTAAATACCTACCAGAAGTCCTGGAATGGAGAAGTTTACAAATACGATCCAGAGGATAGAGATCGTTGGTAATTTTAATATTATTGGTAATATGTAATGTAATTTTTTTATAGGTCATCTATTAATGAATGAGGTATGAACGATGTTAAAAGTTATAAGTACACATTTATCCAACATCAAACATATATTTGAGAGAGTAGTAAAACTTTAAAAATGTGCATGCAATAAATAATCTAAAATAATTAATAATAAGTAACATATTAATTATGTGATTCTTTTGAATTTTATATTGAAAATATCTAAATAGTTTAGAACAATAAAGATAGAAATGTACGAGAAGTATAGTAAAGAATTTTCTTAAGAATAGCTGTATAGTTATATTAAAAATGAATTTTATTATTATTAGCAAAGTAGACAGAGAATTTGTCGATGTAATGTAGAGATGAATCTGAAGAAATCAATCAGATAGTGACTTGGGAGTACTGATGTCAAAGGAAACCAAGAGGATGTTTTATTGAACTATCAGGAATGAAATATGGGGATCATAATAATTTGTGTGACTACAGTATAGATAACCTAGCCCTATAACTGAGCACACATATATTCTGGACAGTGTCTTTACATATCTTTGAAACTTTCTGATGTGATGAAGCTGAAGAAATAGCTTTAGCATCCATTCAATATTAGAGGCAGATAGACAGATAAAAGTCACTCCTCTATGGCGTCCTTAAATTCACTGTGCCATGATTGTCGAAGTTTTATAAAGGATAATATCTTGTTTATTTTGATCCAATGCATCTATATCTTCGCTATCTTGATTTCATGAAAATACATCGTCAGGGAGATAATTTTATAGAAATGATACATAAGATAGAAAGGAAGCTAGATAGTAGTTAGGTAAGAATAGTTGTTTACTAGAGTAAAGTAGAATTGTATAAGTCCAAAGTGAAAGTATAAGTATTATAAAAGATGGAGAATCATATGATGTAATTTAAAGGAAAAAAGAACTTAAAACCTTAGAATTAAGTTTTAAAGCAATAATAAGGTTTTGTAATATTGCACGTGATATTTTAATAGAAGAGATTGTACGTTTTGTGTGGTGAAATGATTTAAAAGGTATAATAAAAAAAAATGTGTATTTGTACATGGTGTGTGGATGACGATAATTGCTATATAAAGCTTGGGATAGGATCAATAATTTGACTAATAATTATTATATGATCGATGATAAAACTGAACATCAAACTGTCATAAGGATTAAATTCTGTAGGATTCCATACTAACAAGAATATAATTAGAATTTTGCAATTTTGTATAATTTTACATAAAAGTAAAGATTTTATAGAAATATAAACCTGCAATTATAAGGATATAAATGTTAATAGAAAATTTTAATAGATAGAAGTTTGTGTATTAAACTAAGCTCAAAACATGTATCTGAAGATAATAATATTGTGAAATATATTTTTTTTTTTGTAATTATTAATGGTAAAAGGGTAAAATAAATTTAGATAATAATAATGTTACTACATCAACGGGTAGAAATAAAAGAGTTTGTAATAAGTAAATAGGGATATCCGCTGTAAATAATGTACAAATTGTTACTTGTTATAATGTTAATAAATTGTTATAAAATTTTATTAGTAGCTTTGTGTCTTGGTTGTTGTTTTTCCTACACATGAAATGCATGAAATCACAACGCACGTTTATAATTAAACATATTTAAGATTTTGCACAAAATAAATAAACATTAGAAATTTTAATAATTTATTTTATTTTATTTACATAATGAAATGAAAGAAGTATAATTAGAACAGATATTGGTCATAACTTGATTGCCACAATACTTAAGTAAAATATATGCGAACGTTACCACAAAACTTTTGATTATCGGATTGATAAATATTACCACGAAAATATTTAATACATCTAGAAAGAAAAGAGGATTATATTACTCTATTATTGTCATTGGTATTATTAATTAGTTATTTATTACGTAGTGAACTATGACATAAAATTCCCTTATCATAGTTGACTATGGCAATATAAAATCAGTTTTAATTACAATTTATAAACCTGAGATTTAATTTAATTATTTATTTACTTATTGATTTATCTATTTGATTTGATATGATTAGATCAATTTAATTCTATTTCATTTAATTAATTTATTTTATGTGAGCTAGATTTTGTTTTAAAAATATTAAGATATGATAAAAGTTTTAAAAGTCGTAAGAATGCTATTAGTCAATTATTTATGATAGTGTTCGTATGCCATTGGGATAGTATCTCAATGAAATCTCATCTTGTACCTTTGTCATTGCTCCAGGTCTCATGGGAATAATAAAAGATATTTGTGTTGATTTATTTCATAGACACGATTAGATTTTAATAAATTCTGAGCTAGTAATTGTTTTATTTAAATTATAATGATATGTTTGATAGACTGAGCTAAAGAACCCGGAATTATTATTAATGTTAATTATTATTGACCGGAAATAAATAAGTAACGAAAATCCGGAATAATTAGTATAATCTTGGCATGTTATTATGTTGTTATATTATTATGGAGCGAGGGGGGAAGGATACGGGGAGGAGGTTAGATAGAATTTGGCGCTACCAACGCGTGGCCCGATGTGCAGTAGGGACTACAATCGAAAAACTATGAATATTGGCGATGTCAACGTATAGTTCGATGTGTAGTGGAGACAATAATCGAAAGAATATGAATTTATTTTCCAACGTATTGCACGATGTGTAGTTGAATTATATAGTTTAATATTTGAATTTAAATATGTAAAATCAGAGATTGTCAACAGACATATTTTATAAAAAATAGATCGTTTCAGATTTAATTATAGAAATAATATTTATTGTTGAAATAATTATAATTTTGCGTGGTAAATAATCCGATTATTTAGAAAAACGTATTATATTGTGGTGGTTCGTTCGACAAATAAAAATTTAAAATATGCATATGTGGCTAACAATTATTAATAATTAATGTGACCATTTAAATTTGTGGAAATATTATTGAAAAATGCGTTAAGAGTGTTATGATCTGTGCAAAGTGTTTGTGAATCATGCATGTGGGAAATAATAATATGACACATATAATTTAATTTGTTATTGTTATCATAAGTAGTTAGATAAATATAAAGGAAATGTAGAAGGTATTGCTGTATTTGTTGTGGGTAGTGGTTAAAGGAGATAGAGAAACTGGTAAGAGAACATTTTATGAAAAATTAATAATAGTATAGATATTGTGAGAAAATTTTGAGGAAAAATATTATAAAAGAAAAAAATGGATCAACAAAATAAAGATTTAGTAGAAGAAATATCTGAGTTCATAGTGGATAGCAATTGTGAGGAAGAAAAGGAAATGGAAGATACTATTGAAGCAGAAACAGTTACAAATTTTGTACAAATTATGGAGGAAGAAATAAAAGAAGAAAATATTGGGGAATTAAAAATAAAGGAAGAAGGAATATTCACACAGGAAAGAGATAGGGATAGCTTTTTATTGTCTCAAATCGCACTAATGATAAGCAAATTTACAGAAGGGATTATTGAAAATCTAAATAAATATAGAGAAGATTTTAATGAAAATATAGATAAGATTGTAGAAGATACTAGAAAATTTAGAGAAGAGAATAATAGTAAAAATAGAGAAAAGAATAATATAAATCACATTAATGAAGAAAGCAAAGTTATTAAGGAGGAAATAATTCAGACTAAAATAAGTAGTCAGTATGTTGAAATAATTAATACAGATTTAGAAAAGAATCAAGAATCTATTGATTTAATTAATGAAAAGGTGGTAAATGACAAAGAAAATGTAGAAATTGTAACTGAAGAAAATCTACAATTTATTAAGATAGTTAATAAAGATATTAACTTATGTAGTGATGATAAAAGATTTGGTAAATTTATAAAGATAAGACCAAATTATTCAGAGCAAAAGTATTTAAAGTTATTGGAACAGGAGTTACCAAAAATTAGTGATAAAAGTAATAATAAATTTGAAAATAAAATAGATGAGATGATATCTAAATGTAATATTAAAGATAGAAATATTCATTTACAATTTAATATTTATAAAGAAATATTATTTCAAGGGATTAGAAACTTAATACCTAATAGTGGCTTTATAAGAGAAAAATTTAATAAAAATAAAAATTTAGGTAAGATAAAAGTAAGACTGAAATGTCTAAAGCACAAGAAATTTATCATAGATTTTCTTGAGAATAATTTTAATAAAGAAAAGAAGATAGGAAAAGCTAAGGTGAAGCTTAAGGAAGGTGAGAGAAGAATTAAAATTTAAAAAAAAAAAAAAAAAAAGAGAATACCTAATAATTAAGACAAATAATTCCTTAAAAAAAAAAAAAAAAAATGTATAGTTAATAATGTAATATAACCTTATTTTTTTTTTCAGAACAAATATAAGATTTCAAACAATAGCAACCTACAAAGAAACCAATTCAGAAAGTTTCTGGAATTGTATGAAGGTCCATACAAAATTGTGAGAAAAATAGGAGAAAATGCGTTTATCCTATCAACACCAGAAGGTGAAAAAGGAACATATAACGCACGAAGCCTAATACCATACCCATCAGAAGAGTAGGAAAATTTTACAAGTAGTAAAAATCCAAAATTGGGTATAATGTTTAAATGCTGTATTAACCTATATGAAAAATAGTGTATTTTATTGTATTAAGTGGTAGGATGAAATTTGGTTGTAGCAAATAATAAGATAAAGAATGTTAATAAATAAAGTAGATATTAAACTGAATATTTAATTTAAAATTTTTTTATTCGAAGGGGGAAGTTATGTGCCCTTGTCTGTAGGTCATAGGTAGGATAGAAGGGTCAATTATGAAAAAAATTTTAAATTTTAAGTAATATTTAGGTGATATAAAAGTAATAATAGTTTTATAATACAATTTTAAGCTAAAATACCTAATAGATCATAGTGTAATGAAGTATTTTAAAAAGTAAACAGTTAAATAAAGTTTTAATATCATTGCTTATGGTTGTGAAAGCTGGCCATACAAAATAACACAGCTATAGATAGTTAAAATTATTGTAATAATTTTAAAATAATAGTTTTAGAATTAATAGATTAAATAAATGAAATATAATTTTATAGTTAGTCAAAATTAATAGGATATATTTTTTTTTATTAATAAACTTGAGGATGGTGAGAGTTATATTTAGTACTATAAGTTTCAATTTATTTTTCAAAATTTTATAAAGTACATTAGTTTTGGTAATTTAAACCGAGACATAAATAAAAGATTATTTTTGTAAAGTGAATAGACACGTGATCGTATATTAAATGCCTTCACGCACACACACACTTGATAGATAATAATAAAGTTTGTGAATTTAAAACTAGATATAATTGCCATCCATCATTAAAATTAAAAGTTAAAAATGTTATATATTGTCTTAATAATTATTTTAAAGATCAAAAAATAATTTTATCAAGATATGATTTAATTTAATAATATTAAGTTAAAGTAAAATTCCAGACATTACGTCATCAATATTTATTTAAAAAATATAGTTTATCATCCAAAATAGAATGACTAATATTGTTCGCGCTAAAAACAATTATTGACCAATCAACGGATTTAAATTGGCAAGAAAAAAAATCTAAGATAGACAGAAGCGGGAGTCGGAATGTGAAAGTTGAAGAGGACGGTAACCTTTTGAATTGCTTGTAACATCAAAGCTGAAAAAAGTAGTTTAAATTTATAAATTAATAATTATTCTAAAGTTAGTCTTTAACAGATAATATAATTTGTATCCAGAAAGATGAATTGCTAATTTTTACGTGATCTTACCGGTGGATTTATTCAAATTTGACCATTCATACTACAGTAAAGATGGAAATACCAAGAATAATAATTGAAATAATTATTAAAAGAAAAATGAATGAAAATTGCATAAGTTTTATTTTATTCGTGCTCAACCAGAAACTAAGTCCTATAACTCTAAAAAATACAAAGAAGACGCTGTGTGAAAATATAAGAAAGAAAATATTTACTATTGAGAAAATCTTATGACGAACATTTTGTTTTATAAGTGCTTAAAACTAAGTCATATTTCTCTATGAGAAAAATCATATTATGTGTTCAAATAAATATAAAGAAAATGAGGAAGAAAAATATGTTATATTAAAGGAAAACATTATTTAAAAATATAATTTCCAAAAGTAAAAAGTAGAAGAAAAGCCATAGTCCTGTATAAAGTGCTATATGAATTTATTAAAAGGAAACTAGATTTTATCTCATTATAGAAAAGAGGAAAGATATTAAAATGGAAGAAATATTGTTTAAACAGATATAAAAATTAATCACTAAAAGGAGAAAATGGATCCATGGAAATGAAGAAAAATTTTATTGAATTTTCTAAAATAAAGTACAAGATGCATCGAGGGAAAACCAAGCGCGCGGGAGAAAAAGCTAGCAGACTATGTAATGGAGATCTCAAGAATAAGTAGGAAAATATGAAGAAAACTAAGGATCATCATCTAAGAAGAATTAATAAACATAATTAAAATTTTAAAATAGAACATTAAAGGACTGCAGAAAAATAAAGTATATTTTTTTTTATTTAGCTTTGCAAGGAACGATTTTCCAAGCGAGTGCAACAAAGATGTATCGTAAATATAATTTTAATATTTTTTTTTATTGTATTTAAAGTATAAAATTTGAATTAGCTTAGGGAAACATATAAACATAAATTTTATAATAGTTCTATTTAAAAATATGAGTTAATGGAATGAGAGAAATATTAATAAATAAAATGTGTGTATGGAAAATTTTAAATACCTACTAGAAGTCCTGGAATGGAGAAGTTTACAAATACGATCCAGAGGATAGAGATCGTTGGTAATTTTAATATTATTGGTAATATGTAATGTAATTTTTTTTATAGGTCATCTATTAATGAATGAGGTATGAACGATGTTAAAAGTTATAAGTACACATTTATCCAACATCAAACATATATTTAGAGAGTAGTAAAACTATAAAATGTGCATGCAATAAATAATCTAAAATAATAATAATTAATAAGTAACATATTAATTATGTGATTCTTTTGAATTTTATATTGAAAATATCTAAATAGTTTAGAACAATAGAGATAGAAATATACGAGAAGTATAGTAAAGAATTTTCTTAAGAATAGCTGTATAGTTGTATTAAAAATGAATTTTATTATTATTAGCAAGATAGACAAAGAATTTGTCGATGTAATGTAGAGATGAATCTGAAGAAATCAATCAGATAGTGACTTGGGAGTACTGATGTCAAAGGAAACCAAGCGGATGTTTTATTGAACTATCAGGAATGAAATATGGGGATCATAATAATTTGTGTGACTACAGTATAGATAACCTAGCCCTATAACTGAGCACATATGTATTCTGGACAGTGTCTTTACATATCTTTGAAACTTTCTGATGTGATGAAGCTGAAGAAATAGCTTTAGCATCCATTCAATATTAGAGGCAGATAGACAGATAAAAGTCACTCCTCTATGGCATCCTTAAATTCACTGTGCCATGATTGTCTAAGTTTTATAAGGATAATATCTTGTTTATTTTGATCCAATGCATCTATATCTTCGCTATCTTGATTTCATGAAAATACATCGTCAGGGAGATAATTTTATAGAAATGATACATAAGATAGAAAGGAAGCTAGATAGTAGTCAGGTAAGAATAGTTGTTTACTAGAGTAAAGTAGAATTGTATAAGTACAAAGTGAAAGTATAAGTATTATAAAAGATGGAGAATCATATGATGTAATTTAAAGGAAAAAAGAACTTAAAACCTTAGAATTAAGTTTTAAAGCAATAATAAGGTTTTGTAATATTGCACGTGATATTTTAATAGAAGAGATTGTACAATTGTGTGACGAAAATGACTTAAAAGGTATAATAAAAAAATGTGTATTTGTACATGGTGTGTGGATGATATTAATTGCTATATAAAGCTTGGGATAGGATCAATAATTTGACTGATAATTACTATATGATCGATGATAAAACTGAACATCAAACTGTCATAAGGATTAAATTCTGTAGGATTCCATACTAACTAGAATATAATTAGAATTTTGCAATTTCGTATAATTTTACCTAAAAGTAAAGATTTTATAGAAATATAAACCTGCAATTATAAGGATATAAATGTTAATAGAAAATTTTAATAGATAGAAGTTTGTGTATTAAACTAAGCTTAAAACATGTATCGGAAGATAATAATATTGTGAAATATATTTTTTTTTTGTAATTATTAATGGTAAAAGGGTAAAATAAATTTAGATAATAATAATGTTACTACATCAACAGGTAGAAATAAAAGAGTTTGTAATAAGTAAATAGGGATATCCGCTGTAAATAATGTACAAATTGTTACTTGTTATAATGTTTATAAATTGTTATAAAATTTTATTAGTAAGCTTTGTGTCTTGGTTGTTGTTTTTCCTACACATGAAATGCATGAAATCACAACGCACGTTTATAATTAAACATATTTAAGATTTTGCACAAAATAAATAAACATTAGAAATTTTAATAATTTATTTTATTTTATTTACATAATGAAATGAAAGAAGTATAATTAGAACAGATATTGGTCATAACTTGATTGCCACAATACTTAAGTAAAATATATGCGAACGTTACCACAAAACTTTTGATTGTCGGATTGATAAATATTACCACGAAAATATTTAATACATCTTGAAAGAAAAGAGGATTATATTACTCTATTATTGTCATTGTTATTATTAATTAGTTATTTATTACGTAGTGAACTATGACATAAAATTCCCTTATCATAGTTGACTATGGCAATATAAAATCAGTTTTAATTACAATTTATAAACCTGAGATTTAATTTAATTATTTATTTATTGATTGATTTATCTATTTGATTTGATATGATTAGATTAATTTAATTCTATTTCATTTAATTAATTTATTTTATGTGAGCTAGATTTTGTTTTAAAAATGTTAAGATATGATAAAAGTTTTAAAAGTCGTAAGAATGCTATTAATCAATTATTTATGATAGTGTTCGTATGCCATTGGGATAGTATCTCAATGATCTCTCGTCTTGTTCCTTTGTCATTGCTCCAGGTCTCATGGGAATAATAAAAGATATTTGTGTTGATTTATTTCATAGACACGATTAGATTTTAATAAATTCTGAGCTAGTAATTATTTTATTTAAATCATAATGATATATTTAATAGACTGAGCTAAAGAACCCGGAATTATTATTAATGGTAATTATTATTGACCGGAAATAAAGAAGTAACGAAAAATCCGGAATAATTAGTATAATCTTGTTGTTGTTATTATGTTATTGTTATTTATTATTATGGAGCGAGGGGGGGGAAAGGATACGAAAGGAGGTTACAATATACATCTAGCGTATACAAATTAAAATACATTCACAACATTTACTTCAAATCGAAGATTTCCTTTAATACCAATGAATGTCTTCATGATATTTACGATTTTAGATTGAGAGAAAGATTATTATAAGAGGACAATATTATAATTTATATTACTTTCTACATTTTTATCACTACTAGTATACGTGAGTGATAAGAAGTATTTGAGTATAGCATTTTATAAATCTTTAGTTTTTTTTTTTCTCTTTCGTTTCACCAAAGACAAATTTACTAACCCTATTTTCATTTTCCAATCATTTTACCATTTAAACATTATGTTCTATGAGACCATTTCAAACTGTTATGTGATGAGATGAGAAAACAAGTTTGTATGTCTATTTAAAAGTTTCATTCCTAAACCCAATAACAATTTAGCAATTGGTATCTTCTACTTTGTTCACTCATTAATTTTCTTACTTTATCTGATATATAAAATAATGTTTCCAAAATTTACTTACACTTTTTATTATACATTTCTTGATTTCTGCTTGAAATATTTAAAATTTTATAGTAATATTCATATTCAATTTGACTTCAATTGTCTCCTTCAAATTTTCTAACAATTTCTCAAATTCTAATAATGTATCATTTACCAAAATACAGTATATCTTTCAATTATGATATTCTTCTGTAATCTAAAGTCAATTGTGATAGATGATCTGAATATTTTTATATGTAATTTAATGATAAGCTTGCATCTGCAATTAAGGATTTTTTGCACATTGAATCTTCCAATTATAAGACTGTCATATTGTCTATTTACATTCTAGTGAAATTACTGGTTTCAATTTTCTTTTTTCTATGTGGTTTAAAATATGTTCAAAATACTTAAGTGGATCCGTTACTCTATTCATTTACAACATCAACTGATAGTTTAATTAAAACTCTAAAACTGGAGAGAAAAGACCATTGTTTCTTGTTTTTAGATCTCAGAGATATAAATTAAATAAATTCACCTTACAGCTAATAATTCTTAGTTAAGAAAGACACCTATTATTGTTTTCATGTGAATAATATCTTAGTAATAATAGTTGAAACGACTAGAACATATTGCTTGTCAGTTCATATACAGCTGAAATAGAAATCAAATAGTTTTCATTAATTTAAAACCAAACATAATTCCTTTGAAGGATATTTTGTTATGTGTCATAAATACTAAATATAATTATTATATTATTCAGAATATTAAAAAAGAATCACATTTTACATTCTTCGATTTAATCAAAATAAAAATAGTTATTTGCATTACAATATATTTAAGAAGTATCATAAAATTAAGATGGAATGTTGTACATTCATAAAATAGTAACTATTTATAAAATGTCTAGAATCAGGGCATGTTTACTTCCATTAATTTGAATGAAAATGACAGTTGAAGAAGGTTAAATAATTTCTTGAGAGAAATGCTGTGGAATATAGTACATTTTATAATATATTTTTACCATAATATACATTACTATTTTTATTACAATAAGGTATATTTGTGTATCAAGATAACATATTTTCTAATAAATATCTAAAAATCTTTATCAATATACACAACTGCGTCTACCATCTTAACCCTACCTGGACATAACAATAAATCTTGGAATATGTAGAATCGAATGAAATGTGTTATATTGATTAATATTTTAAATAACATTACTAAATATATAAAGCTATATACTTGTCAATTTATTATGTTAAATCATAATGTGTATTGTTATTATATAATCTAAACAAAATGTAATGTGAAAATTTAGCATCCATAATTTATTTTGCATTCACGAATTGTTAAATATTTATAAGGATATATGGAAATTTATTAATGAGTACTGAATTGGTAGAAGAAAGATCCAAACATTTATTTAATAATTATAACAGTGAAGATAATAGATGTTAAGAATATATATTGTTATTGATGTTTTCTATGAACATGTATTATTTTAGTGTTTACAGCCCATATTTTAAAAATAACTCAATTTTGCCAATGATTAATTGCATTAATAAGTCCTTGATATTGAATAATATAATAATAAGTAATACTGATATCAGCAATTCTATTTTAATGGTAAACAATTCTATTAATCATTTGTATTAAATATCAATAAATATATTTATTACCCAAATAATTTATATTTTATAGATTTGTTCATCTTAAAGTTTTTAGGTTTTTTGTTATTATTTATTATAAGCTATTAATATTATTAAAATTGCTAAAGCGATTTTTTTTTTAACAACTTTGCTGGCTATATAGTTCGTGTGAAATCTTTTTGTACATATTTAATTTTGAGAAAAAGAATCTAATGTTCATAAAAAATCCATATATATAATAAGCAAATATTTTAATTTACTTTTTAACAGCAGTCTTTTATATTTCGCAATAATTAGAATATATAAACTGACACATATTGTAATCCATTCTCTTTTTATGATTTTTTGTGAATTTGAATGTGATGTATTATATTTTTCCTACTTTTAGTAGCAAAATATAATTTATTTCGAACCTTTTTTTTCATTTTGTATAGTTAAAATTGTTGCATTTTTTTTTATGTTCTCTGTAACAATAAAAACAAAACAAAATCGAAGCACTTAAATGTGTTTAATAAATAATCATTCAAATATACAACCACTAAATTAAATCAATCATTATTTGGTACATTAAAATTAATACATTTTTATTTGGTTGCTTCTGCTGGATTACCATATTGTATAAGCACCCATAACGAAATTTAGGGCTTCCGTTTAGAACATTTCTTGTGATATGGTATAACATCATCTAAAACTTGAACATATATATATATATATATATATATATATATATATA
>JAQFVV010008788.1:0-22694 GCA_028023455.1 Epiperipatus broadwayi | reverse complement strand
AAAATAATATATATATATATATATTATTTAATTGATAGTTATAGAATGTTTAGAAGAAGTTGGATTTTAGAAGGAATTTTAATTATTCTGTTTTAAATTCTTTTTTAAAGTGGTTTAGGAGTAAGTGTGAAATCACTTATAATAATAAGTATTTCAAGAAATTTAAATGGTTGATTGGAAAGGCTGAAAATAAAAGTTTTGTGAAAGGAAAAGAGTTTAGATTTGGGTCTTATAAAAATAGGCCTGATGCTTCATCTGTTTTAAATTTGTCAAATTATATTTTGAATGCATCTGATTTGGCTATTTTATCTAAGGGTCCTGGCTTTGTTCCGTTTGCTAATAGAAGTTTAATTTTGATTTTGTTTCTGCAATTGAAAGTAGTAGTAATATTTCTGATGAAAATAAAATGTCTTTACATGTTATTTTGAATAGTCAATTACTTAAAAGAGAAAAATTGTTTTTGCCCCTAAGGAAATTAGTTTTGTTAAAAAAAGATTGAAAGCCAATGATGTTATATTATTAAAAGAAGATAAAGGTGGCCGGTTTGTATTGTTAAATAATATTGATTTTAAAAGTAAAGTTTCTTTAGAATTAAATAATGGAAAATATGCTATTTTTTTAGATTCTGATCCTGGTAAAAAAATAAAATCTGAATTAATTAAGATTATGAAAGTTATGGAAAATAAAAAGATTTTTGATAGAGCTACTTATTTAAATTATTACCCTAGTGATTTTGTGGCTCCAAAGGTTTTCTTTAATTTGAAGTCTCATAAAGATAATTTTCCTTTGAGATGTATTTTTGATTTTACAGGAGGAATTGTTGATAAAATATCAAAATTTATTATAATATATTTTAAGGATTACATAAAACTGGGTCAATTTTGTGTTTCTTCTTCCTTTGAAGCTTTTAAGAAAATAAATGTTTTTGTTTTGGATGATGATTGTGTTTTTGGTAGTTTAGACATTGAAAATATGTACCAATCGGTTAATAGATTAAAAAGTATTGATGTTTTTCTTTCAATTTTAAAAAAATTAGAATGTTTTTCTGCAGATAAGATTAAGGTTTTTCATGATTTGCTTTTGCTGTTAGAGGATTCAATGTATTTTATGTCTAATGATGTGTTTTATAAGATTAGAGAAGGTTGGGTTATTGGTTATGTCATTTCTCCATTGATGTGTGCTGTCTATATTGATTATTTGGAGTGTAGTATTATTAATATGTTTCCAGGTTCTATTAAATTATTTGTTAGGTATGTTGATGATTGTTTGTTTGTTATTCAGAAAGAGAAATTAGAAGAGTTTTTATGTGGATTGAATGGTTTTGATTCTAATATTAAGTTTACAATTGAGGGGGTGGTTTTGATTTTGTAAAATTAAAGTTTTTAGATTTAAATGTTGAGAAGGTTAATGATGTTTTGTTTTGTAGTCATTTTATAAAACCTAAAAATTTGAGAAATATGATTAGGCCTGATAGTTATCAGCTTTTATACATAAAAAAATGTCTTTGTTGAATTTTGTTGTCGGAATAGAAGGCTTAATAATTTTAATAATGATGCTGATATTCAAAAAGGCAATTTGCTGCTGAATATGTAGAATTGGGTTATAGTCATGATTTTATTAAAAAAGTGGTATTTAATAATAATGTTTATAGTCGTGATTTGGATGATAAGAATTTTGTTGGTAAGTGATGATGATTATATGTCTTTACCATTTAAAGCACTCAATTTATAATTTGGTTTATAGGAATAGTCATTTGTTAGGTGGAAAGAAGGTTGCATGGAGGAAAGGTTCTGATTTGAATTCATTACTTAATGGTTCAAAGCAGTCTATTGATAGTAGGTCTATTCCTGGTATTGTTTATAAAATTCCATGTAGTTGTGGTACCAATTTTATGTAGGCCAGAGTAAATTTAGCCTTAAGGAAAGGGGGTTAAGGTTCATATAAGTAGAGTTAAACATAGGTATCTTAACTTAGCTTTATATATTCATGAATTGAATACAGGTCATAGAATATTGTTTGACAATGCTTCGGTTATTTTTCATGAAAAGAATGAGTTAAAAGAAGAATAAAGGAGTCTTTGATGATAAAACTCCTTGATTCTGAGGCTATCAATCTTATGAAGACTTCTTTTGATATTAAGGGAAGGTGGAGTTTGAAATGAATTATGGGAAGGTTTGTTTGTTTGTATATATATATGTTTTCCTTTAGGTTGATTTTCACTTGAGAAGGTCTATTTGTAGTAGATGAAACCATGGTTGTGTAAGGATTTTGGTAAAATTTTGAATTTAATCTAGTACTGTATTGTTTTATGGTTTTGCATTTTTTGCTAGTATAGTGTTAGACAGTTTTGGTTTTGTGATATATATATATATATATATATATATATATATTAGCTTAAAATAAACAAAAATAAATATAAAACATTACATACAAGTTATAAAATTCAAATTTGTATATATAAAAAAGAAAATTCAGTGGAAATAAATTATTAAATTTCAGTAATAATACAGATATAGACAATATAAATCATATATATCAAATAAAATGCAAAGACTGTTATTAAAATAAAGGAATAATAATTATTTATATTGAAAGTGCAAAAATAAACTACACATTAATTACAATAACACTTAAATGGCAAAAAGTCATTACAGTATAAACATAAGATAAAAACAAACACATATTACAATTATACAATAGAAATAATTTAATTTGTTAAAATTTATAAAATCATACTAACAAAAAATTCTTTCCTTAATATTGTCATTGGGAAATCTTTAAACTTATTTAAATAATATATAATAGAATTTTAAAAATTAAGAATATTATTTTAAATTGTCAAAAATAATAGTACACCAAAATATTAAAATAAATTTGAATAGAATAAATTAATTCAGCACATTTTTTTTTTTAAATTTAACAGATGATTTTTTAAAAAATATTTGAACATGACAATCAATAACTTTTGTTATAATTTATCATTGGAAATAATATAGTAAAAAATAATATAATAAAATTAATAGCAGAAATATTAATAATATGTAGAAAATATAATTTTATGTAATACTACTTATAGAAGTGCTGATAAATATCACTTTTGAGTCTTGCTTATTTGACTTGTTTCCTTAATAGTAGAATTATCCCAGAAAATGTTGATGTGTGAAAAGAATTCAAACATAAGAATTTTGCAAAATGTTTTTCAATAACATATACCAAAAAATGTATACATTGAAATGTTAATAATATATTTAAAATATAAGTAAAATAGAAGCAGACTAATAGTTTGTACCACATGTGAGAATTATTGATTATATATAATAAATCAATATTAACACTTTAGTACTTGTTTATTAAATGAATTAAAATAATCTCAATCCAGAGCACATGATAAAACTAAAACTTTGAAGTGAGAGCATTTCATTTACTTAATAAATCAATGTTATAGTATTAATCTCAATTTATTACATAATATTAATCATTGAGAATGTGTATATATATATATTGTACCGGTCAAAAAACACACATCAATCCAGCAAGACCCGGAATACAGGTAAAGTACCTCAAGTCTGACCATGTACAAGATATATGCCAGGTACATCATGGATTCTACCCTATTCACCTATATCCCCAGGTCAAAGATCTAATCAATAACCTTTCTTTAGGATAACATCGAATTCCTTTACTTTCACCATGCCGGAAGCTGAGCTTTCAAGCATGAGATTCATTTTTAATTATATTTTAATGAGAACTTGAGTGATTAATTCATATATATGCTTAAAATCAAAAGTTACTTAAAATAAAAGTAAATGAAAAGATTCGAAGAACACTGGAAGTTTTGTTTTAGTTATATATATTTTAAACTCATTAATTATTTTACATTTAACATTTAACTCAGGCTCTTTAAAAAACATTCTTTACATTATTTTTATAATTAAATAGTAATTTTATCAGAGACCACGTCCTGCATAATAGATTCACATTAGCGGTTAACATTTCATTTATTTAGTTTATACAATTTTAATTTTGTTTACATTTATTTAGAAAAACAAAAAAAATGATTTTAGAATTGAATGACCACATATTCTAAATTCTCCATTTACATTTAGTATAAGCTAATAATATAGCAGCATATCTGAACATTTGGCTAACTGTTGTCTATAAAGAATAAACATTTTATTTCTTCTTTACAAATTTTTTTAAAAAAAAAAACATTTTATATTAAAAACGGATATAAAAAAAAAAAAAAACATTTACAATAAGACTGATTCGATGTCTTACTCTAATGACGCAAGAAAAGAAAATGATTTATTTTACTTTTCTTTATTAATAATAATTTAAATCTCAAAAAAATAATAATATTTTATTACATTAATGGACCTTGCTGGAATAGCATTAAACTACACAGTGATTAAAAACTGTAAGCTGTTATAAAAAAAAAAAAAATGATCAGTTAATTATCAAGCAAACGAGTCTTATTAGTTGGACTTTCAACTAAATCATACCTTAGAAAACTAGAATGTGAATTAGCTAAAATTAAAAGATTTTAACTAATCATGAGATAATAAAAGAATCGGTTACTCAGGCCAAAGATACTTGAGTAGAATCATTTACCTATGGCTTATGTATTAGACAGGCAAAATAAAAGCAAAACAATGTCGGGTTAATAAATATACAAATGCAAATGAAAGAAGAAACATAGGTAGGGTCATACAAGCCAGTTTACAGACACTCACATGCCTATTCCAATGAAGAACAAAAGGGAAATTGATATGTCCGCCTGTCATGATCATATACCGATAGGAAATAGGAATTATAGAAAGTCAACATGTCTGCCTATACGGATAGCATGCCAGCTAACCAACTCTACCTCAACCATGCTCTTTGTCCCACAGACATATGTGTAACCTGGAGCCAACCCTGGACACCAAATGAGTGACCATTTTAGGTCTGTCCTCACTACTCCGAGCATTCTTTATTAACCTGAGATATTATAATCATCAAATATGAACTAATTATAATTAAATGGCCTTAAATAATCTAATACTGCATAGAGATCCACCTGCGTAACAAATTACTTTATGTAAATATTTAACTAACAAAAACCAAACATATAGAGTAAGGAAATTTACTTCTCGAATAAATCCTCCCTTTCCACTGTCCTAACTTTTTAAAAAAAAGGCATGATAATTAACTGATGCTATCCAGCGGTGCTGTTACTAGGTCAAAAATATATAAATTTTATTCTGTTTTAATTTTAAAAAATCTAAAACTATAGAATCCCATCCTGGGAAATCTATAATAAACTATTTAAATGACTAAGGTAGGTTTATTTTGATATATGTATATTCAACATAACTTCACTCACGAAAATAAAAATAGATCAACTTATTTTATTTAAAAATTAATTCATTCTTTGCTAAAACTCCCTTCCCTTGTGATCATAATTTGCTCTATTCACCAAATTACGCTCTTTGGACCCCCACGAGTGAAGTTTGTCAAAATAAAAATAAAAAATCAAAGCATGAAATCTCATACTTTAATTAATATACAAAACAAATAAATATTTTTATATTCAATAATCAAAAATATTAAAAATTGTAGTGAGCTTGAGTTATTAAAAAAAACATTATAAATAATTTAAAAGAAAAGGTTAAAGAGACAGTTAAAAAAAATATTTCCAATAAACATTAACTTTTGACATTTTTAAAGCTTTATGAAACTACAGTTATATTCTAATGATAATTTTTTAAAATCTTGATGACAGGATTTGAGCTCTTCGGTATTTTACCTGGAGTTCCCTGGAATGAGTGCATGGGAAACATTGATGGCTGGTGGCATTTGAAGGCAGGTTCTGGCAGCAGCATAATCGGAGATTTCAGGTCTCAGGAAGGGACAGGCAGTGATCTTCCCTTTTACTACTCACTCATCATTTCTACTGACATAGAGACATTCTGCAACTTTCTTTCTCTTTTTTCTTTTTTTTTTTTATAAAAAAAAGAACCACTATTTATACCTGAACATTGGTATTTGAATTATCTGCTGCCTGAGGTGATTTTTGTTTAGATCTTCTAAAGAAATCATACTTTTGTTCTAATTTTAGAAAGTTTGTACCATGATAAGGATCAATAGATTTCAGTATAATTTTTGTTAGTTTTAATTTGGATAAGATGTAGAATCTCTACTAATTAATGAATAGAAATTCCAAAGTAATGGATTTTGGTAATTTCTAAATGTTTTAATTTAACATTTATTTTAAACTTCTTCTTGAGGTATAAATCTTTCAAAAAAAAAGGCCATCTTAGATTCTTAAAGGAAAATAACATTTTAAATATATATATATATATATATATATATATATATATATATATATATATATATATATATATATATATATATATATATATATATATATATATATATATATATATATATATAAAACATGTTAAAAAAATTCAAAACTTATATTTGAACCTTTTTCTTTCTTTCCATAAATAAAATAACTTAATGTGGTTAGTACATGATTAAATATGATTAGTATTATCCAAAATAAATTTTAGTAGGTTATTGTTTAAAAAAATGTTTGAATAATAATAATAATAAAAAAAAAACATTGGGAAAAAATACATTTCTCTACATAGGTTGGCTTTAATTAAACCCCCTTAATAATTGATTAGGTAGGTCAGACAGTGAAACGGCAAATCTGAATCAGATTTACCATTTCAATATATATATATAAAATACATATTTTGCGGGTTCATCCGTGTTAAAAACTTTTAATATCAATTTACTGACGTTTTGACTTGGTCACACAAGCCATCCACAGAGTTATAAAAAGGTAGAAAGATGGTTGTAGAGGCGCTACAATCACTGGTTTGAATAAAACATTAAAAAACCCACCAATAGCAAAAATGTTAAATTTAAGAATGTTTTTTAAAGAAATCTTTCCAAATAGGAGGAAGTTTGCATGTATCATCTCGCTTATTGATACAATCTGGCCTTTTAAGTATCTCAATGGCTTCTCTGATTTTGCATTGGTAGAGATTATCACATCTGGATATGATCCTGGTACTAGAAAAATCTATTTTATGACCTGAATCTATAGTATGGAGTGAGAGTTTTGATGATGATGAGTGTTGTTTAACTGCATTAGCATGCTCATCTCTCCTAACACTGATGCGACGATTACTCATACCTATGTAAGAAGCTTTACAATTTTTACATGAGATTTGATAGACACCATGAGATTCAAGAGGGATTGAATCCTTAGGCTTGGTTATTATATTGCTGATCTTTTGATGAGCAGAAAATGCTGTATCTATATTATAGCATTTTAATATACGTCCGATACTGTCTGTAGTTCCTTTTACATATGGAACACAAATCCTAATAGCTGACTTATCATCTTTTTGTTTCCTATTTTGTCTATTTTGGGCTTGAAATAAGGCTTTTTTTATAAATTTGTAATTATAACTATTTGCTAATAAAACACTATTAATATGATTTATTTCTTCTTTCAGATGTGTGTCATCTGAAAGGTTAATTGCTCTATTTAAAAGAGTTTTGGCTACAGAAACTATCTGAGTTGGGTGATGATGAGAATGGAAATGTAAATATCTGTCTGTGTGTGTATCCTTTCTGTAAATAGAAAAAGATAAACTATTTGGTGTTCTGGTGACTAGAACATCAAGAAAAGGGAGTTTTCCATCAGACTCTGTCTCCATTGTAAATTTAATATGAGGATGCATATTATTTAAATGTAAGAAAAAATCATCTAATGTATTTTTTCCATGTTGCCATATGACAAAAGTGTCATCTATGTATCTGAGCCAAATGAGAGGTTTTAAAGATGATGATTCTAAAGCATGAGTTTCTATATATTCCATGAATAAATCAGCTATTACTCCTGAGATAGGTGAGCCCATAGGAGTACCAAAAACTTGTCTGTAATGCTGTCCATTGTATACAAAAATAATTTAAATAATATGCATCCTCATATTAAATTTACAATGGAGACAGAGTCTGATGGAAAACTCCCTTTTCTTGATGTTCTAGTCACCAGAACACCAAATAGTTTATCTTTTTTCTATTTACAGAAAGGATACACACACAGACAGATATTTACATTTCCATTCTCATCATCACCCAACTCAGATAGTTTCTGTAGCCAAAACTCTTTTAAATAGAGCAATTAACCTTTCAGATGACACACATCTGAAAGAAGAAATAAATCATATTAATAGTGTTTTATTAGCAAATAGTTATAATTACAAATTTATAAAAAAAGCCTTATTTCAAGCCCAAAATAGACAAAATAGGAAACAAAAAGATGATAAGTCAGCTATTAGGATTTGTGTTCCATATGTAAAAGGAACTACAGACAGTATCGGACGTATATTAAAACGCTATAATATAGATACAGCATTTTCTGCTCATCAAAAAGATCAGCAATATAATAACCAAGCCTAAGGATTCAATCCCTCTTGAATCTCATGGTGTCTATCAAATCTCATGTAAAAATTGTAAAGCTTCTTACATAGGTATGAGTAATCGTCGCATCAGTGTTAGGAGAGATGAGCATGCTAATGCAGTTAAACAACACTCATCATCATCAGCACTCTCACTCCATACTATAGATTCAGGTCATAAAATAGATTTTTCTAGTACCAGGATCATATCCAGATGTGATAATCTCTACCCATGCAAAATCAGAGAAGCCATTGAGATACTTAAAAGGCCAGATTGTATCAATAAGCGAGATGATACGTGCAAACTTCCTCCTATTTGGAAAGATTTCTTTAAAAAACATTCTTAAATTTAACATTTTTGCTATTGGTGGGATTTTTAATGTTTTATTCAAACCAGTGATTGTAGCGCCTCTACAACCGTCTTTCTACCTTTTTATAACTCTGTGGATGGCTTGTGTGACCAAGTCGAAAGTCAGTAAATTGATATTAAAAGTTTTTAACACGGATGAACCCGCAAAATATGTATTTTATATATTTAACCTGTGCAAATCTTCGTTTTAACATATATATATATATATATATATATATATATATATATATATATATATATATATATATATATATATATATATATATATATATATATATATATATATATAAACCATTATACAATTTCAAATATCCAGTAATGCCCTCTGTTTAATAGTCTATATCTCAGTAATAGCGAACTTCAAAATGATACCACTTTGAAGTTGTACACTAAAGGATGTTAAATATTGAAATATAAACTAACTCAAACACAGACTATTAAACAGAGGGCATTACTGAATATTTGTAATTGTATAATGGTTTATATATTTGTATGATTATTTCAGTTAGTGTTAACAGTAACTTTATTTTCATTTATAGTTTGGGAGAATTATTTAAAGACTAAATTCTAATGTTTAGTTTGTCTTTAAAACAATTTGTGAACTTGTTAGTTTATTAGCAAAATTTAAGATCATTTGCTTATTTAAAAATTCCATGCTCTGTGTTTGAGTTAGTTTATATTTCAATATTTAACATCTTTTAGCATACAACTTCAAAGTGGTATCATTTTGAAGTTCGCTATTATTGAGATATAGACTATTAAACAGAGGGTGTTACTGGATATTTGTAATTGCATAATGGTTTATATATTTGTATGATTATTTCAGTTAGTGTTAACAGTAACTTTATTTTCATATATATATATAAGACCTATTTTGTGGGTTTATCTGTGTTAAAAAAAAAAAAATACCAATATACTGTTTTGACTTGATCACATAGATGAGTTGTGTGATAAAGTCGAAACATTGGTATATTAACTTTAAAAAAAAATTTTAACATGGATGAACCTGCAAAATATATATTTTGTATGTGCAACCCATGAAAATCTTCACATCAACATATATATATATATATATATATATATATATATATATATATATATATATATATATATATATATATATATATATATATATATATATATATATATATATATATATATATATATAAAAAGAGAGTAAATCACCCTTCTTCCCGGCTATGAATTAAAAGCACTCTAATTAATACAAAAAGAACCAAAAATAAAATGAATCTCACTATTTCTATAACTCTAATGTTTATAAGGATACTGTCGACAACACTATTGGTAATTCAGAATGAAATTAATTTATTAGCCAGATGGAAGATGGCACTTGAGAGTTAAACTCTTAATCAACTATGCAAGGCTAGAGACAGAAACTTACTTTTAACACTTTGATTGTAATAATTAAATATGATTAAATATGTCAACTTTAAACTAAATGCAGCCCAATGTATATGTAAAAAAATGAAGTAAATCACTCTGTCCAGTCTATGAATTAAATATTCTAAATGTAAAACAAGAAATCAAGAATAGAATAAACCCACCTAGTGATTAGATATTTAATAACTCTCAAGTATCATATTTTATCTGGCTGATAAATTAATTTGACTCTGAATATCAACAGTGTTGACAAAGGTATGCTTATAAATATTAGTGTTACAGGAATAGGCGAATTTATTGTGTGTTCGACATTTAGAGAGCCTTTAATTTTTAGCCAGGGGAGTGAGAGGATGATTTACTCTTATTGATTATTTATACATTGAGCTATGTTTAATTTAAAGATTATATATATATATATATATATATATATATATATATATATATATATATATATATATATATATATATATATATATATATATATATATATATTTACCCTCCTAACCTATTTTCAAGAAATTGTTTTAGCTTTTTAAAAAAGAAAGTATGGTTAGCAGTTATACAGAGACGTGCATGTGTTCTCATACATATATACTCTTTTTCTTTATAATAATCAAATGGTGGCCTCAAACATATAACTAAATAATGAAGAATATGGAAACCATAATATTTCTGATGATTCCTAACTTTGAGTTTTAATAATAAACCTTGATATTGAAATTATTTCTAACTTGGTGTGAGTCAGTACTATTATATTTAAAGCAATTTAATTTATGGAATCCAGCAATAACAAAATAGTTTGCTAACACACTGCTTTAGTTACAACAAATGAAATAATGATTGACGATTATTGCCCCCTCTTTCCATTATTTTTTTTTCTTTTTCTGACTAAACTAATATATTACTGTTGGTATAAAGACATGTATCAATGTACTAGCACACATAAAGCTTACAAAAAAAATTACTGAGATCCTTTTTTTTTGATTTTAAAATAACAAAACATTTAATACTAATAAAAAACAGAAAAAAAAAACATTATAACAACTTCATTTTCTCTACCTCTTCATATTCACATCATCCATTAAATTGTAACAGACCACAAGGAATCACTCCTATACACATTCACAGTATTGTATATACAATATTGAGGAATACACTCATATTCTAAACACAAGATAATGTTTTTCAAAAAAATAAGATGGATTCACCCTATTTATATATATATATATATATATATATATATATATATATATATATATATATATATATATATATATATATATATATATATTTGAAAACCAGGCACTCTTCACAAATCTGGAACTTAATTGTAAGTATAGGGGATTTGAATGCAGATTTTCAAGCATCCTTCAACTTTTCACACTATCTCATATAACTGACACACATGACCACACACATGTAAAAAAGATTAATAATCACCAATATACATATTTTGTGCTAAACCAGCACTCATCAGTTGGTCCAGATTATCATCTCCCATACACACACACACACATATATATATATATATAATTATAATTGAAATAATATTTTTTTAAACGGTTTATAAACAATTCAAACAATCTTTAAATCCGCAGAAGTACTTTCGGTTACTTTCAAACCTGCCTCAACTGATATTAAATTCAAAAACTAAAAGCGGAAGCAAACGTCATCAATTCAAATTCCACGAATCTCATATTTTAATGTTAGAAGCTTGTCGATTTATCAAATGTGTTTTATTCCTGTTTATAAAAATTGCCTCTTTAATTTTTCTTTTACTATGGTTTCTCTCTTCATGAAGAATTTTCACATTTTCAAAATTAAATTTAAATTTATGTTTACATGTTTTTTCATGATCAAAGAAAACGTGAAGAAGATATTAAATCACCATTATTTTTATTTTTTACACGCTTATATAACAATTCGTGTTCCTTCAATCTTTTCTCAATGTTGCACCTAGATTCACCTATATATGATAGCATACAATCACAAAAAATTTGATATATGACATTACTTTTTTGCTTGATAGGTATGACATCCTTAGAATTATTAACTAATTTGTTAATATTGTTTGGAACGTAGAATGAAACATTAAATACATTCTTATATAAATCCTTAAAAAATTTTACTTGTGGATTTGAAATAAATGGAATAGATATCCATTTTTTATTATTAATCTTCATTTCTTTTAAATTATAATTTTTTTTAAATTGACTTAAAGTATTGTTTATTTGTTCCATTTTATAACCAACATCAAGCAATTCCTTGGCAAATATCTCAATATTTTTCAATTTATCACTTTGGTAACGACATAATTTTTCATTTCGAAACAAAAAAGATTTAAAACTTGCCATCTTATGCATCATTGGTACTTTTGATTTAAAATTTATATATCCTCTTTTTTGCAATGGCTTAATTATTAGTTTATAATTTAATATACTGTTATCTCTTGTGATCATTAAATCTAAATAGTTAATCTTATAATCCTGTTCTTTTTCAATAGTCCATTTCAAGCCATTCAATTTATTTAATTCCTCTATAAGCAAATGTATACTATTAATGTTTCCACAGACAAAAACATCATCCACATATCTTTTGTAAATTTTAATATCTCCAAAAATACACATATTTAAAATATTACTCTCATATGTAGATAAAACGAAATTGCAAACTTGTGCAACTACAGGCAATCCCATAGGCCAACCTTTGGTCATTTTATAATATTGACCTTCAAAAGATGCAACAATGTTATCATTAAAAAATTTTAAAGAGTCAATGATAAATTTTATCATATATTTACAAATATTTTTATTTTTTAATGCATGTTCAATTATTTTTATGGAATTCATTCTATCAATAGATCCATACATTTCTGTAACATCCAATGAAGCAATAATATCATTTTCATCAATAATTAAATTTTTAATACTATTTACAAAGTCAAATGATGAAGCAATAGTATTTTCTCCTAATCCTAAAAAGTCTTGTAAAAGTTTACCAATATATTTAGAAGACTGATATATAAAGGAACCACCAAAATCTATCATTACTCGCAAAGGATTACCTTCTTTATGTAATTTTATATTTGCAAAAATATGAGGACATATAGCACAAGAAGGATATATCATATAGTATACATTATTATTTAAAACTTTATTTTTAGCAATTTTTAAAATATTGTTAATAAATTTTATTCTTTGACCATCCATATTATAATCTTCAATCAAAAAGAAACCAAGTTTGTCCATTTGCATTTTAATTTTATTAATATATTGATATTTCATCAACAAACACATACGTAAACCTTTGTCCTCTTTCAAACAAATCATATCATCAATCTTCAATTTACGTTTAAATTCCGATATAGCCAATTGCCATGATTTATCATAAGGTATTGTATCAAATCTATTGCAATTAATTTTCTTAATAATATCATCAGCAAAATTATCATTACCAGGAATCATTTCAAATGTATTTCGAACAGCTGCAATTAGTTCTTAAATTATAATCTTTCCAAATACCACCAACGTATTTAGCTCCATGACTTAAAACGTTGGAAAGATTATAATTTGGAACTAATTGCAGCTGTTCAAAATACATTTGAAATGATTCCTGGTAATGATAATTTTGCTGATGATATTATTAAGAAAATTAATTGCAATAGATTTGATACAATACCTTATGATAAATCATGGCAATTGGCTATATCGGAATTTAAACGTAAATTGAAGATTGATGATATGATTTGTTTGAAAGAGGACAAAGGTTTACGTATGTGTTTGTTGACGAAATATCAATATATTAATAAAATTAAAATGCAAATGGACAAACTTGGTTTCTTTTTGATTGAAGATTATAATATGGATGGTCAAAGAATAAAATTTATTAACAATATTTTAAAAATTGCTAAAAATAAAGTTTTAAATAATAATGTATACTATATGATATATCCTTCTTGTGCTATATGTCCTCGTATTTTTGCAAATATAAAATTACATAAAGAAGGTAATCCTTTGTGAGTAATGATAGATTTTGGTGGTTCCTTTATATATCAGTCTTCTAAATATATTGGTAAACTTTTACAAGACTTTTTAGGATTTGGAGAAAATACTATTGCTTCATCATTTGACTTTGTAAATAGTATTAAAAATTTAATTATTGATGAAAATCATATTATTGCTTCATTGGATGTTACAGAAATGTATGGATCTATTGATAGAATGAATTCCATAAAAATAATTGAACATGCATTAAAAAATAAAAATATTTGTAAATATATGATAAAATTTATCATTGACTCTTTAAAATTTTCAATGATAACATTGTTGCATCTTTTGAAGGTCAATATTATAAAATGACCAAAGGTTGGCCTATGGGATTGCCTGTAGTTGCACAAGTTTGCAATTTCGTTTTATCTACATATGAGAGTAATATTTTAAATATGTGTATTTTTGGAGATATTAAAATTTACAAAAAGATATGTGGATGATGTTTTTGTCTGTGGAAACATTAATAGTATAAATTTGCTTATAGAGGAATTAAATAAATTGAATGGCTTGAAATGGACTATTGAAAAAGAACAGGATTATAAGATTAACTATTTAGATTTAATGATCACAAGAGATAACAGTATATTAAATTATAAACTAATAATTAAGCCATTGAAAAAAAGAGGATATATAAATTTTAAATCAAAAGTACCAATGATGCATAAGATGGCAAGTTTTAAATCTTTTTTGTTTCAAAATGAAAAATTATGTCGTTACCAAAGTGATAAATTGAAAAATATTGAGATATTTGCCAAGGAATTGCTTGATGTTGGTTATAAAATGGAACAAATAAACAATACTTTAAGTCAATTTTAAAAAAATTATAATTTAAAAGAAATGAAGATTAATAATAAAAAATGGATATCTATTCCATTTATTTCAAATCCACAAGTAAATTTTTTTAAGGATTTATATAAGAATGTATTTAATGTTTCATTCTACGTTCCAAACAATATTAACAAATTAGTTAATAATTCTAAGGATGTCATACCTATCAAGCAAAAAAGTAATGTCATATATCAAATTTTTTGTGATTGTATGCTATCATATATAGGTGAATCTAGGTGCAACATTGAGAAAAGATTGAAGGAACACAAATTGTTATATAAGCATGTAAAAAATAAAAATAATGGTGATTTAATATCTTCTTCAGTTTTCTTTGATCATGAAAAAACATGTAAACATAAATTTAAATTTAATTTTGAAAATGTGAAAATTCTTCATGAAGAGAGAAACCATAGTAAAAGAAAAGTTAAAGAGGCAATTTTTATAAACAGGAATAAAACACATTTGATAAATCGACAAGTTTCTAACATTAAAATACGAGATTCGTGGAATTTGAATTGATGACGTTTCCTTCCGCTTTTAGTTTTTGAATTTAATAGCAGTTGAGGCAGGTTTGAAAGTAACCGAAAGTACTTCTGCGGATTTAAAGATTGTTTGAATTGTTTATAAACCGTTTAAAAAAAATATTATTTCAATTATAATTACAATATTATTTTTAATTAACGGATATTTTTATTTATTTTACATATATATATAATCAGTGCTCAGTTTATATTAAGATAGCAAATCTTCATACTTTAATGGATAGGCTTCAATGTACTCTAACCTCCAACTTTTCAGCCATCCTTATCATCCCTCTTTTATGTATTATAATGGATACAGACCTACACATAAGAGGTCAGATTGACTTGAGGTCAACATGGGCATGGCAATAATATTGACATCAGCATGGGATTTGGGTTTTCATCATCAGATTTTCAATGATATGGATGGCTGAGAAGTTGTAGGTTGGAGTAGAATGAAGCCTATCCATTAAAGTATGAAGATTTTCTATCTTAATATAAACTGAGCACTGATTATATATATGTGTGTGTAGAAGACGAATAATCTGGACCAACTGATGAGTGCTGGTTTAGCATAAAATACATATATTGGTGATTGTTTATCTTTTCTACATGTGTGTGGTCATGTGTGTCAGTTGTATGAGATAGTGTGAATAGTTGAAGGATGCTTGATAATCTGAGTTCAAATCCCCTATGCTTACAATTAAGCTCCAGGTTTGTGAAAAATGCCTGGTTTTCAAATATTTACACATCAAGCTTGTATCCTGTTCATTCCTCTTCTATGTATTTAAATGGATACAGTTCTATACATGAGGGGTCAGAGTGACTTGAAGTCAACATGGGCATGGCAGTAATATTGACATTGGCATGGGATTTGGATTTTCATCATCAGATTTTGAATCATGTGGATGGCTGAAAAGTTGGTGATTGGAGTAGATTGAAGCCTGTTCATTAAAGTATGAAGATTTGCTATCTTAATTGCTGTGTTCAGCAGCACTCTATCGCCTGCTGAATTACAAATATAAAAATAACACAAATAATTACTAGTTAATGAGGAAGCTTGGCAAGTAAATTTAAATAAAAAATTATTTATAGAGTTATATATGAGATAATCAATCTTGTTTAATATATATATATATATATATATATATATATATATATATATATATATATATATATATATATATATATATATATATATGAACACACTATATAACTAATAATAAGGGCCCATAGGCATACTAAATAATAATAAGATCAATACGACCTGTTTACAGTTCCTAAGTTTACTTTTGAACGTCCAGAGGTAAAAATCTCAGTAAGGTTAAGTGAAGGAGGGAGCTTATTGGGGCACCTGAGGAAATGGCACATCTGCCTTTTAAGAGCTTCACTTAGCAACTGTCCTCTCTCCATTCTATTCTAGTTCTATTTCCCTTTCTATTGTTTTTAGTGTAGACTCTCTTGATTGGCCATATGCTGTCCACATGGTGGTTCATCTCTTTAGTTGCACTATTTGATCCCTGATCAGATAATGCAATTACCTTGGAATTGTCTATTTTAAGCAATGGCTTTGTTTATGTTACCTAAATCCTTTGCTCGAATTCATCTAACTTTCTTGATAAGTTAGTTTATAGTTTTCCATTAATTAAACTATTTAATTAATCTAATGCTTTTATAAAATATTATGAATGCCATTGGCATTAGTTTACCATTATATCATTTGTAACACTTATTTGTGTATATATAAATATGCACACACAATTAGAAATCCGTTTAGGTTTCAATTATAATTATTATTTGTTAATAATACGTATTTTGTGTATACATAAATATACTCACACATTTAGTATTAATATAAACTGAGCACTGATTACATATATGTGTGGGAGATGATAATCTGGACCAACTGATGAGTGCTGGTTTAGCATAAAATACTTATATTGGTGATTATTTATCTTTTCGACATGTGTGTGGTCATGTGTGTCAGTTGTATGAGATAGTGTGAATAGTTGAAAGATGCTTGAAAATCTGAGTTTAAATCCTATACATATATACATATATTGAATATTGTTATTTCACTGTATATAGTTATTTCTTTCTGAAGAAACCAGGCCTCTGGTTGAAATTTTAAACTATTTCATGTATATATAAGTATTTTTTGTTATATATATATATATATATATATATATATATATATATATATATATATATATATATGTGTGTGTGTGTGTGTGTGTGTTTGTGAGAGAGAGAGAGAGAGTAAGTGTGTGTATATATATATTATAATATTATAAAACTGGGGATGAGGTGAGAAAGACTTTATTATGGTAAATGGTGGAAAGCCCCATGAATTAGAGTATCTTAACTATATAACAGTATATGATGTTCAAAAGCTAGCAATAATTTCTACTAGAAATAAAATGGGAGAAAAGATTTGTCAACCTTTATAAAGGTGAGGTTGGGAGACATAACGTAATGAGACTCCATATTTTTTTAATAAAAACTTCTACATTTACTTAGTAGATATGAAAAGGGATTAAATAATATATTTTGGAATTAAATGAATATTTTATTAATTTCAAAAAATATATTTGAATAATTAAATATTCTTTAATCTAAAGGGTAAATATAATATTAAGCATGATATGTGACAAATCTTTTACGATAAGTGAGTAAATAAAAAAATTAAAAAATAAGAAATTAATTTTTTTTAAAAATCACACTTATTTATTAAAAAAATTGAAATACAGGTTAACAAGAATAAGTTTATTAACTTTACTAATTAAACTATTATCATAAGTTGTAATTTATTATGGTATTTACATGAAGAAAACAAATAAATATCAAGGTAATTTTTTTTCATAAAATCTAGTTAAAGTTCTAGAAAAAAATTAACATTACTTACCCCTTAAATAAGTGAAACACAGGCTTATTATATACCTGTGTCTATATATGTAATATATAGGGTATATGAGCACAGACTTTCACACAACCCACCTCTCTCCACTCTATCTAATAATACCGATACACTCAAGCACATATATGCTGAAAAGATAAATAATCACCAATATACGTATTTCATGCTAAACCAGCAATCATCAGTTGGCTCAGATATATATTAAGATAGACAATCTTCATACTTTAGTGGACAGGCTCCAATCTACTACACACTCCAACTCTTCAACCATCCATCCAATTGAAAATTTGATGATGGAATGCTCGAAGGCCACCCTGAGGCCAAGATTCTTGTCACACCCATGTTGAACTAAGGTCAATCTGACCCCACATGTACAGGACATAATCCACTCAATTGGATGGACGATTGAAGAGTTGGAGTGTGTAGTAGATTGGAGTCTGTCCAGTAAAGTATGAAGATTGTCTATCTTAATATATATCTGATCACTTATAGTATATATGTGTGGGAGATGATAATCTGGACCAACTGATGTTTAGCATAAATACGTATATTGGTGATTATTTATCTTTTCAGCATATATGTGCTTGAGTGTATTAGTATTATTAGATAGAGTGGAGAGAGGTGGGTTATGTGAAAGTCTGTGCTCATATACCCTATATATTACATATATAGACACAGGTATATAATAAGCCTGTGTTTCAGTTATTACATTGTAGAGATGTCTGCCCATCCTTGCATATGTATTAAATGGATTATGTCTTGTACATATGGGGTTCAGATTGACCTTAGGTCAACATGGGTGTGACAAGAATCTCAGCCTCAGGGTGGCGTTCGAGCATTCCGTCATCAGATTTTCAATTGGATGGATGGTTGAAGAGTTGGAGTGTGTAGTAGATTGGAACCTGTCCAGTAAAGTATGAAGATTGTCTATCTTAATATATATCTGAGCACTTATAGTATATATGTGTGGGAGATGATAATCTGGACCAACTGATGATTGCTGGTTTAGCATGAAATACGTATATTGGTGATTATTTATCTTTTCAGCATATATGTTCTTGAGTGTATCGGTATTATTAGATAGAGTGGAGAGAGGTGGGTTGTGTGAAAGTCTGTGCTCATATATCCTATATATTACCCCTTAAATATATTATTATTTCCAATATTCTTTGGCTTGTCTTCTGATAAGTTACATAAATATAATGTGGTTATCTATCAAGTTCATCTATCTACACACACTATTTGTTATTATATGCACATATATAAATATTCAAATTCAAAGATAAAATAGTTTACCTGGTATGATAATATTTTCTTTAAAAGTTCTAAAAATAATAAATATAGCATAGCTTAGGAATAATAGATATATAAAATATCATTTGGCTTTTATGAATAGTTCAACTCAAACCCCAATTTTTTTTATATCTCTGTCATCAACTCTTTGGCTTGATCTTGTCAGGGCTAATGAAATTGAAAAAACTTTAAATGTAGTTGGAAATCTATTAAGATGATTTTTAACCTTGCGTGAAAGAGTCTATTATCCACGTTTTAATTTTAAAATGATCAAATATGTATTAGAATGACATGCTTGGTTGATCCACATAAACGTAAACAACTTTCTAAAGTTATTCTTCAATATTGGTATTTTTATTATTTTCATGGGTAGAATGATCTTAATTTTCTTAACATTTTTTATTATGCAATCATTGTTGAGGTTACTATTACTCTATCCAAATGCAGATAGGATCTTGGCAGATACATTGGCAAGACTTCAGAAAAGGATCAAGAAGTTGAAAACCTCTTTCTACTTTATTGGTTTCTAGCTAGACATCCTTTAAGTTCAGCTGTTTACTATCTTTTCCCAAAGACTTTATCATGTATTTGAAGTGTTTGTATTCAGTCATTTATAGTTAAAATCTGCAAAGCGCATGTGCACAGCTTAATGTTGTATAACTATTACAGTTTATAAAATATCGCGCTATATAAAATAATTGATTTATTTATATACTTAGTTTTAAAAGCAAATGATATATCTGAAGCTACCAAAGTTTGTTTTAGAACTAAGTAAAATTTTTACATCTTTTGATATTTAAGATCTTTAGAATCACTGCCTTGACATAAGCATTAAAACACATTTTTTTAGAATGACATTCATGTAATGTGATATCTAATCATCTTTATATATTTATAGACAGTTACACACATACCTTTCATCACTATTTAGAACTCCCAAGATTAAGTAACTATTTTTTTTTTAAAAAGTATCTTAAATAATTTTATACCAAATTTATTAGCATTGAATATATATATGAAGAACTCCCAATGTGAAAATATATATATATATATTTACTAATCTAAAAGGCATTTACAAATAAATAATGTAATTAAACTAATTTAACTGATATTTGATCTATGATTGTGATCCTCTTGATACTTTTTTATAATTTATTTGAATAATTTATTTGTACTTAATAGAAATATCCCCAAAGGTATTTTATTGATCTTTGTATAAACGTTTTAAAGCAAAAATGAACTTGCATGGGAATTTAAAAAAAAATAGATACAAGGGAAATAAAAAATGTTTTTAGAGGTAATAAAATCTTATATGAGGGATACTATCATTATATACAGGCAAATCTTAAGCATTTAAAAATAAAAGCATGAGGGGTTTAATCAATCAGTTTCAATTTCATTTGCTATATATTAATAACTTTTTGAAATTTTTACAATTTACTGCTTGCCAGTATTAGACGTCATATATATAATGAATTGTTTATTTCCTAACTTACTGTGTTTTATTCCCTGTAACAGTCATTAGGAAATCACTCCCCCAACACATTCACTGTATACAATTTATAACACTGATGGAAACTCTCACTTTTTAAACACAAGATAAATCCTTGAAAGATAAGATAAATCCACCTATCTTTTATACTTATATATATCCCTAAGTATTTGGAAATTAGAGCATGAAAGTCTTACTCAATCACTTCTAATTCCATTCACTATATATTAATAAATGATGTTTGCAATTTTTTTATAATTTACTGCACATCAGTATTAGATGACTGTTAGGAATAAAAACTCAGTGCTAGATAAATAAATAACTCAATATATATATAATATTATTTCTAATTCTGACATGTAGTAAATTGAGAAAAAATTACAAATGTCATTTATTAATTTATACTGACTGGAATTAAAAGTGATTGATTAAGACCTTCACACTCTCATTTCTAAATGTTTAAAAATTGGCTATTATACACATTGAGGCAACAAATCTGAAAATTAGAGTGGGTTCATGTTATCTTTTCCAAAGGCTATATCTTGCTGTTTAGAAAGTGAGTATCCTCTCAACATTAAAAATTATTTACATTGCATGTATCAGAAAGGAGTGTGATTTCGTAATGATTATTTTTAACTTAAAACATGGTGCTAGATAACTAAATAACTCATTTTATATATTTCATAAGAAAAATTATTTTAAAACAAAACAACTTTTTTACAATATAATATTCCTAAAAAATACATTGAAATATCAATAAAAATAATAATATATAATTCTACATTAAATAGTTCAAGAATAAGTTATTCAGTTTATTTAATTTACTTTGCTATGATGTTAAAGAAAAAATAATTTTATACTACAGTAGTCACAGTATCAAAAAAAAAATGTTAATATAAAGTCTTACCACAGACATTATTCTATTCTGTTGCCATAAACTTTACTTTCGTTCTTCATAAATTCTTCTGCCCTTCTATTTATGTATCTCTTTCAAAATAAAGTAAGTTGATTTTACATAGAGGTGTTGATTTTAATTCTTGGTATTTTTTAGGTCAGCAACAAACTAGAACTAAGGCAATTTTATTATCAAGTCAGAAATACTTTATGTCAATTTAAAAAAAGTTATAATGATTGAAAAGAAATGAAGATTAATAGTAAACAATGGATATCTATTCCATTTGTTTCCAATCCTAGCAGAAAAATTTTTTTAAGGATATATATATAAAGAATGTGATTTATTGTTTCATTCTCACGGACCAAACAATATTAATAAATTAGTCAATAATTCTAAGGATGTCATACCAGTCAAGCAAAAAAAGTAATATCATATATCATTTTTTTTGTGATTGCATGCTATT
>JAQFVV010008787.1:0-22728 GCA_028023455.1 Epiperipatus broadwayi | reverse complement strand
TGAAATATTAACCTCAATTTTTCTAAGATAATTCTTCAAATCTCTTTTATAAACATGCTTCACCAATCTTCTGAAATTAATAAAATTATTATAAAAAAAGATATTCTGTGTTTTAAAATAAAGTCTACGATGATAAGATAGATGTTGACTTATCTTCTAATAATGGGAATAATTATATTGCAAACTCTACTGTAATTGAAGTTGACAAAAATAAAATCAATAATGGAAATAATAATGTTGGAAACTCTCCTGTAAATGAATGTGATGAATATAAAACTGTTTTATCTTTAGATGATCTTTCTAATGTTGATGCTGATTTATCCCCTAATAATATTGACTTATTTCCTAAGATTGGAAATAATAGTGTTGGAAAGTTTGTTATAAATGAGTTTGACAATAATAAAGCTGTTTCATCTTTGGACTATCTTTCTAATGCAGATGTTGATATGGATTTATCCACTAATAATATTGACTTATTTCCTAAGATTGGAACTAATAATAATGGAAACTTTGCTGTTAATGAATTTGACTCTGCTAATAATGTGGAGAATATAGATTAATTGACAGTTATTCATGATTCTAGCAATTTTTCTTTTGAAATGATTTTATCTCTTCCTATTTCTTTTATATATAATTTAATAATTGAAATGTCTCATCGTTGTAGGAATTCTTCAGTGATCAAAGATAAACTTATTAATACTAATGCTATTGGTACTCAATGCATGTTATCATCTTCCGAATATCCTGATCAAATTTTTAGTTCTATTCCTGGAGATTATTCCTCTGCTGTTGAAGGTGGTAACACTGTATGTTCATCTTCATCCAATTGCCTTGAAGATCTTGGTAAAAATGTTAATACTAATGATATTGGCACTCAATGCATTTTGTCATCTTCTGACTATCCTGATCAAATTTTTAGTTCTTCCATTGCTAGGGATCATTCTTCTGCTATTGAAGATGATAGCATTATATGTTCATCTTCAGCCTATTGCCCTGAAGATCTTGGTGAAAATATCAAATTGGATGATTGTGTTCCTGAAGTTAATTTAGTTAGTGATGAAATTAATTATAATAATAATAATAATGTATTTAAGAATTTGCCTCATTCCAAATTTAAAAGTAGATGTTTTTATAACTCATCCTGGCTTGAGGTAAATTCCATTAGTGATTGCTTTTCTGATTCTGGTTTTTTTTCTCATGGTAAATTTAAATCACCAAATTTGTTTTTTGTGGGGAAAAGAGATAATGGAGGTTTTCCTTACTTTATCTTCTTTAAAGTCTGTGAAATCTAAAATACTAAATTATCCGGCTGCAGTTCCTAAAGTCATTCCAGCTCATAATTTACAGAGTGCTTCTTTTATGGATAAAATATATAATGGAGGTCTTCCTGTTAATTTATCTTCTCTAAAGTCTATTAGTCATAAAATTCTTAATTATCCAGATACTACTCCCAAATTTATTCCAGCTTATAGATCACATTCACTTAACTTTCATTCAAACAGTAACTATCGGATAAATCATTCCGGATACTCTTCTTTATCTTCTAGTAAAAATGACTTTTCAAGAACTAAAAAAATTAATATTTCTGATGGATTTAATAAATCTAATTTTGCTAATGTTTATTCTAAGTCTGTTAGACATAAAATTCTTAATTATCCAGATATTGCTCCCAAATTCATTCCAGCTTATAGATCACATTTACTTGACTTTCATTCAAATAGTAACTATCAGATAAATCATTCTGGATACTCTTCTTTATCTTCTAATAAAAATGATTTTTCAAGAACTAAAAAAATTAATATATCTGATGGATTTAATAAATCTAATTTTGCTGATGTTTATTCTAATACTAATATAACTTATAATAGATATTTTCTTTCTAATATGCCAGTAAATCTCAATTCAAAAGATACAGTATTTCTTGAAAATAATTTACAAACTAGTATTGTTTAATATAAAGTTAATATGAATAATTCTAAGTCTTCTTGCTTTTATGTTTCTGTGTCTGCACATAAACATAATGAAATAATATCCCCCAATTTATGGCCTTGCAGTGCTTCCATTTCTTTTTTTTTTATGGATCTCTGGCTAGTTCTCTAAGGTTTTAAGAGAATTTATTTTGTTTTACTATCTATTTTATTTTATTTATTTACTTTTATTTATTTATTTTTTCTTTATCACTTTTTTTTTCTCTTTTTGTTTTTATTTGTGTTGTTTCCATTATCTTTGAGGGTAACATGGTAGGCCTTTCTTGTTTTTACATGAATGTCAGAGATATGAGGACTAAATGTGTTCAAATTAAACAATTTTTTGAAACAGAACATTTTGATCTTATTTTACTTACAGAAACTTGGTTGAATCAACAATTTCCTGATTGTTCTTTTCTTGATGATAGATTCAGTATTTTGCGAATTAACAGATCTATGGATAATATTTCTCAAGGTGGTGGTACTCTGATTGCTCTTCATAAAGATGTTTTTTATAAAGAACTTTCTTTTTCTTCTTCTTTTTGTGAATCTACATGGTGTGAAATTACTTTAAATCATAATTTTAAATTTATTTTAGGTAATGTTTACCTCAAACCCACTTTGTCATTGTTGGAGTTTGATTATTTTTGACATCACTTGAAGATTTTCTGATTGGCTATGATAATGTTATTATTACTGGGGATTTAAATATTCCAGATTTATATCAGGGTAGAATTACTACACACTTCTCTTTTTTGTCTTCTAAAGCTTCTAGAATGTTACAGTTCTGTAAATTTTTAGGACTTAAGTAATATAACCCATTTGTTAATTCCTCTCATCATACTTTGGATTATATTTTACGTAATTCAACAGTAGTTAGTAATTTTCAAGTTGTCTCTGTTAATTTTCCTATTGATGCTCATCATTCACCTTTTGAGTTTTATATTAACGTTTGTCACTCAAAGATTAATTTTTCTAATATTTCAAGAAAGGATTATGGGAAGGGTAATTATGTTGATTTTTGTAGAAAATTTTCTAAAGTTAATTGGAATTTTTTGTATTCTTTTAATGATGTAAATCATTGCTTGGGTGGGTTTTTAAAAATTCTTAATAGTTTTATTGATGATGATGATGATGATGATGATAATAATAATAATAATAATAATAATAATGGGTGTTTATATTTAATTTCAAATGTTATATATAGAGTAAGTTAAAAACAAACTCTTATGAAGCTTCAAAAATACCCTCAACCTCAGACTGCGGTTTCTGCCTCTAGCGTCATCAGTGAGGTGCTAGGGAATAAAAATACTAGAACTAGTCCAGCATTTTATCAATGCCTAACTATTGAGAAGAAAATCTGAAACTTTCAGACATTTAAATGTCCAAAAATCCAGCTATCTAACTCAAATAGCCGTATGGGACTGAGTTAAGTTCAGATACACCCTATATTAATAGCTCTAGCAATATAAAATCGCCAAAGCATTAATAGCAAAAAACTAAAATTAAATTGATAAAAAATCAAGTCATATGACCTAATTTTAATAAAGCTCCTATTTACAAATGTTATATATAGAGTAAGTTAAAAACAAACTCTTATGAAGCTTCAAAAATACCCTCAACCTCAGACCGCGGTTTCTGCCTCTAGCGTCATCAGTGAGGTGCTAGGGAATAAAAATACTAGAACTAGTCCAGCATTTTATCAATGCCTAACTATTGAGAAGAAAATCTGAAACTTTCAGACATTTAAATGTCCAAAAATCCAGCTATCTAACTCAAATAGCTGTATGGGACTGAATTAAGTTCAGATACACCATATATTAATAGCTCTAGCAATATAAAATCGCCAAAGCATTAATAGCAAAAAACTAAAATTAAATTGATAAAAAATCAAGTCATATGACCTAATTTTAATAAAGCTCCTATTTACAAATGTTATATATAGAGTAAGTTAAAAACAAACTCTTATGAAGCTTCAAAAATACCCTCAACCTCAGACCGTGGTTTCTGCCTCTAGCGTCATCAGTGAGGTGCTAGGGAATAAAAATACTAGAACTAGTCCAGCATTTTATCAATGCCTAACTATTGAGAAGAAAATCTGAAACTTTCAGACATTTAAATGTCCAAAAATCCAGCTATCTAACTCAAATAGCCATATGGGACTGAACTAAGTTCAGATACACCATATATTAATAGCTCTAGCAATATAAAATCGCCAAAGCATTAATAGCAAAAAACTAAAATTAAATTGATAAAAAATCAAGTCATATGACCTAATTTTAATAAAGCTCCTATTTACAAATGTTATATATAGAGTAAGTTAAAAACAAACTCTTATGAAGCTTCAAAAATACCCTCAACCTCAGACCGCGGTTTCTGCCTCTAGCGTCATCAGTGAGGTGCTAGGGAATAAAAATACTAGAACTAGTCCAGCATTTTATCAATGCCTAACTATTGAGAAGAAAATCTGAAACTTTCAGACATTTAAATGTCCAAAAATCCAGCTATCTAACTCAAATAGCCGTATGGGACTGAACTAAGTTCAGATACACCATATATTAATAGCTCTAGCAATATAAAATCGCCAAAGCATTAATAGCAAAAAACTAAAATTAAATTGATAAAAAATCAAGTCATATGACCTAATTTTAATAAAGTTCCTATTTACAAATTTAAATGTCTGAAAGTTTCAGATTTTCTTCTCAATAGTTAGGCATTGATAAAATGCTGGACTAGTTCTAGTATTTTTATTTCCTAGCACCTCACTGATGACGCTAGAGGCAGAAACCGCGGTCTGAGGTTGAGGGTATTTTTGAAGCTTCATAAGAGTTTGTTTTTAACTTACTCTATATATAACATTTGTAAATAGGAGCTTTATTAAAATTAGGTCATATGACTTGATTTTTTATCAATTTAATATTTAATTTCATATTAATACTAATGCACAATTCATAATATCTAGTAGTTAGGAATAATTTATAACTTCTTGATTAATAAAATATTATTGTTACAAATCATATAACTTTGTTAATGATTTTTTTCCCATTATAATCTTATTCTTGACATTTTGCCAATTACTTTGGGGTTTGATGCTTACTCTGAACTGGAATCCTGTTATGTTAATTATATCCTTGATTATATAGTTAACATTTTTATCATATATGGGTTAAATCATTATATTATGGTATTCATATAAAAAAAAATAAAGTCAGTAAGAATAATGGTTTTATTCAGCAATACTATACATAATTCTGGAATTACTAATATGGAAATTATTATGTATGTTTTCCTAAAAATTCATACTAAATTCTATATCCCTTTCTAAAGTTTTAATAGCATTACTTAAAATAGCATATCAATGTACCATAACTGAGTTTTAGATATAAATGATTATTTACTTGGCAGTATATTTCATATGTAAATGCAGGTATTTCTGAATTTAGGCATAAAATTATAAAAATTCAAAATAAATTTAGTGCCTGTTTGTGCAATATTAGTTTTTTCATTATATAAAAACTTATGTGTTCATTAATTAAATTAAAATCATTTGATTTAATATTAGTTAATTAATAGCTTATTTATCTGCATATTGATTAAGTTTAATCTAATTTCTAGATGAAGTCAATGACTAACCACTATTGTTGGGAATTGTAACAATATGGATCATTCTCTTTGCAAGAGGAAGAGAAAAGTATTCATTATATAGTCACACAATTCCTTAAAAATTATTTATAAGGTAAATTCAGGTCTTCAAAGCTTGTTTAAAAGTGAATAAAATCTCTTGACCTCCCAACAATTAATATTACACTGATTTTTAAGATCATAGACATATAACTCATTATATTTTTATCAACTTGGTGAAAATGTCTTTCATATTTATAGAATATATAACGTGGCTAGAAAAGTAAGAAATTCAAGAAGTAAAAACAACTCAAGATTAATTTATTTAACTTAAATACAAATATTTTATACATTGGAATATTTTAGTATTTAACAATTCAAAAGTTTGTTTATTATTATTTTTTACTTTATTTAAAACTTATTCATTGTCATTTTGGTAATTAAAATGCCTAAAACTTTGAGTAGTGGACTATAAGAAAGGAAAAATTATATTTGACATGAGAGTATAAGAAATATCTATATGGAGTGCATTTTTAAATGCATACAAAAAATTTAAAATATATTATTGATACTAAATGACAAAAATATTTATTAATATAATTTTTAATAAATTATAATTTTTTGTTAAATTTATATATCCATAACTGGCATGGAAATATATATATATATGATAAAATAAAAGGGGGGTGACTAAAATGATTTGAATATATATTTATAAAAAAAAATGCTTATTTTTTAAATTTGGAATATTATTAGGTTTTCAGTAAAAAATTCCTTATTCAAAGTCAATCGCTAATGAGCAGAGACTTTTGACTCTATTGTAAAGAAAAGGGCATTATTAAAAGAATTATCTCATATGAATTTATACATTTACATACAAAGTAAATAAAAAAACGCCTTTAACTATTTTGCTGCAGAATAAGAACCTCTTCAATGGACCCTCATAGAGGAACAATGAAGGAGAATGCAGTATACTGTCTATCTATTACTGAGGAATAAGACTTTGATCAGTTTTTTTTTTCTTTTTTAATTCTCTAACTACAAGCATTATACAATTATTTACTAATCAGTATTAGTTATTTAACTAAGTAGCTTTAGTCATCTATCTAAATACATTTTTTAAGTCTGAGGATTTTTCAAGTGTGTAAGACTTGGATATGAACTAGTGGGCAAAGTTACTTACTCATTTTATTGCAAATTGAAAGGTGGGGAAAATCAATTTATCTAACATATATTAAACAATATTATCACATTATTTTTCTTACCTATATTTTCAGTGCATTCGGCAAGAGGATAACAATCCCCATTCCTATAACTACAAGTACTGATACTGCGACAACTTATACCATTGCCTTCATAACCTAAAATTTAAATAAATTTCATTTATATGCAGTAACGCTTCTAATTATACATTATTCTTTCATCAATTTTATTAAAACATAATGCACATATAAAAAATTTAACTATTATGTTGTCAAAAGTTTATTGCAGTATAGTAAATGTATCTGTAACATATATCATGTTAAGTATCAGATTCGAACATGATCATTGCTATAAAGTATACAAATATAAAAAATAAGGCAGTATCATTTGTGTAGCATACACCCCATCTAAGAGACATTCAATTCATACTTTCTTCTAATTATATCAATTCATTATTACTCAATATATATTAATAAAATTTTTTGGCAAATCTATCTCATTTAATAGATCAGATTTATTTTTATCTGTTTTTAGATTAGTTTGAAAAATTATTAAAAATTAAAAACTATTTTTATTTACTGTTTGCCTGTATATATATTATAAATTGATATTTTTTTTTACAATTTATGATTATAAGACGGTGGTGTATTTAAGTCTCCACACTGAAAATAATGCATTTATATATCTAGGGATTATCTTAGTTTAATTATTGATTTTTCTTAGTATACATAACACGAGAGTAAAAACTGTTCTTATTCTAACATATATTTTTCACATAACAAAGAATTTTAAATGATTTATTATTATGCTTCTGGCCAATAGAAATTTGTCAACAGTTAAAATGTATAGTTGATAATCTGAAATCAGATTTACATAATTTTTCAGACAAATTGATTTATGTTTAAAATCTTAGAATCTTTTCAATTTTAGGGTTTTAGCTAGAATAGTAAAATGAAATTAAAGGTGATTTCTTGTTACATAACTGCATGACTTTTAAATTTGAATCCCAGGCCTTATTGATAAAAGAAAAAGCCAGAAATCAGAATGGGGATTTAAATGCACTATCATTTAGAAATAATTGGTTACCCAGTCTTACTTTAGAGAGATGCTCTTGTTTTATATTCATCATCACCAGTATTTCCAACCATTATCTATCCACTGTGCAGAATAAAGATCAGTTTTAATCCGTTTCCCTGATCCCTAATTCTCTTCTCCATGAAGTATCAATAAACTTCCTTACTTGATCCATTCATATGTATTTAGTCACTTTTTAGGTCTCTTACAATCACATGGGATACAATTCAAAAATTTAATTGTGCATTATCATTTTTTTTAGCAATATGCTTAGTCTAACTCCATTTAACTTTTTTAATTCTTGCAATAATGTCAACAACATCTGTTTGATCTTTCATTTATGTAGTTTATATTCATTTCTCTTCTTGTTATTCTTAACATACATCTCTCCATATTTTATCCAGTAGTCAGAAATTTCTGAATTGCCCTTTAGTTAAGTGCCCAAGTCTTAGATTTACATGTAAGAACTGGTAAAACACATTTATTAAAAATCTTCCTTTTCAAACATATAGGCATATTTTCTTTCAATATTAAGTTGTTTCTATCAAAATTACTGATTTCAATTTAATTCTACAATTAATTTTATTATATTTCCATCTGCATTAATAATCTAATCAAATAATCTGTAGTTGTTAACTTTTTCTAAATCATGATTATCAGCCTTTACTTTTTTTTTCTGAGAAAATTCCTTGAACATTCATCAGTTTAGACTTTCATCTTATAATTTTTGCAACATTTTTTGGTGTTTTGAAGCATTGTTTGCAAAATTAACCACATGACTTAAATAATGTCCATTTACTTGTACTCCCTTATCTTCCCATTTTAATCCATAAAATATTTATTATAGACCTGATGTAAAATGTTCTTTAGATGTAGAATTACCCTGCTATCAATCTTCTCACAATTAATCTTCCCAGTATGTAATCTTAATCATTACCATTGTATTTTGATAAATATTCTACAGAATATGATCTTGATGATCCAATACTTTATTCCTATAGAAATGTTTATAGAATCAAATGCTTTTTTATAACCTACAAATCCAAAGCATAATGATATCTCAATATTTATTGGTATTTTTTATAACTTTTCTTAATACTTGGATGTGATCCATTATACTAAAACCACTTTTAAATGCAGCTTGTTTGTTGTGTGTTTTTTTTTTTTGGTTGGTTTAAATCAAAACTTCATTGTACATAAGTTGTCATTATTTTAGTGAAGATTTTGTTTAAAACTGATAGAAGACTCATAGATCTGTAATTTCTTAATCATCTTTTTTAAATAACAATATTGCAGTTGCTTCTTCTAAACATCTGGTACATCTTTATCATTTAGATATTTTGGTATATAATTTTTCCAGCAATTTTTCTATTTCTTTAACTGCTTTTTTTAAAATATCAGGAAAAATCCCATTGTTTTCAGAAACTTTTCTTATCTTCATAGATTTAATTCCAATTCTTATCAGTTCATTTTAAATTCTTACCAATTCAGAAAATGTAGTAATTTTATATAATACTTTGCTTTCATCCTCTTTATTATTATATAATTCTTTATAGAACTCTTCCACACATTTCATGTCTTCCTCTTTTTAATAATAATTCTGTCTTTTCTTCTTATTGCTAGATATTTAATTATTTTTAATAAATTATTTTTAGTTTTTATTTCTTCTTCATACACTACTTTGTCTCAACAAAACAATTATTGGTAAATTGCTGCTGTTTGTACCAGCAATCTTTGTTGCAGTTTGTAATACTGAGACCAGTTAATCTGTTATTATTGTATCAACTATTAATAATGTATTTCTTAAAATTTTTTGCTCCTCTAGTCTTGTATTAACATGTATCATACATTTGTATAATTGATGGTCACTTTCTGTGCAGAATCTATAAATAACATAAATTTTAAAATGTATATTTTCTGTTAATTAAAATATAATCCAATTCTGCTGTATTTTCAATTGGATATGTTTTTACTTTTTCTGTGAATTTCACAAGTCTGTGCCTTTCCTTATTTCTATTATCATAAATAAATTTAATTACAACATTTCCATCTTTCAGTCATTTACCAATTCTGGAATGAAGCCTCCCATGACAATACTAAATATTGTTTTATCTAATCAATAAGATTTTGTACATCTTAGCTTGCCATTCTGTGAGTTATATTATCAACCTCCATGCTGTCATTCTTCCATTTTTTGTTTATAATGAATTCTACTCCATTTGTATTTCTCATATTCATACCTTTGTAATAAAGTACATAACCATTTCTTAAATCAAATATCTCTTCATCTTTTCTTTTAACTACAAGTTCAACAATGTCTCATTTAATATTAGACAATTCATGCAATCTTCTTTTACTTGAAAGTGATCTGAAGTTGTAAATACTAAATAAATGATTGTCATTGAATGATTATCTATGTCCACAAATCTTTGTCTGTGAAACACTGCTTTGATTAGCAATTGCCTGCAAGCAAACTTAAACAGTTATTATAGTTAAGAACTGTGAGCAAATTGAAAAAAAAAACATGGTGTTTAGTGATCATGAACTCAGAAATAAAGACAATAAACTCACCAAGCTGTTGGATGTATTTTGATGAGCTGCTCATCTATGTTTATCTAGTATCTGAATAATCATATAATAATATCAGCTGCAACAATAACATATGGATTGGTCATTAGAAATTTGCCCTACTCAGTTTCTTTAAAATCTCAAAAAAGAAACTAAAAACGTCCTTTCAATTAATAGCAAGCTTTTTCTACAGCTTATTTTATATATAAATCCATTCTATATTTTAACAAAAATAATAACTAAATACATTAAACAATTTCAAACTATATATAAATAAGATAATGGAAACAACCTCCTTTTCTGAGTTTATAAAGATGGTCTATCAGACAAATATTATTATTAAGAGTTAAATTTACATTAACATCAAATATAAATAAAACTATTTTAATATATTCAGTAAATGTAGACATAAGGTAAATTATTTCTATTTTTAACACCATTATAAGTAAATATTATTATTATTATATATTTATATAATTGTTATTGTAGTTGTGTGCATACATATTATAAATTCATTTCTCTTTACTATTTTTTTAAAATATATATGTTGAAATGACATAGTCAGTATGATTACTGTTATTCATTATTTAACAGCAAATAGGGATAGGGAGTATAATGCAGAATAGGTGTTCATTTTTGGAAGACAAATTAAGCAAAAAGGGGGGAGTAGAATCACTTAAATATATATAGAAAGTAATCAATTCATAACACTAATAGATAGACATGTGTTACATGATATACATGTATATGTGCATGCATGTGTGTGTATAATAGTTATTATTTATAAACAAATATATTTTAAAGATTATTTAAAATATTGTATTAGTTAATTTGTAATATTGTTTAGATATATTAAATTTAAGCGTAAACAGATAATATAATAACGTGAAAGTTAAACACCTTCAAACAGATACGCTTTAAAAATGCTTAAGTGACAGCCAATCAGATGGAATAATGGCAATCATATGCTTTAAAAATGCTTAAGTGACAGCCAATCAGATGGAATAATGGCAATCACATGGGATTGCCATTATTCCATCTGATTGGCTGTCACTTAAGCATTTTTAAAGCATATCTGTTTGAAGGTGTTTAACTTTCACGTTATAATATTGTTTAGAGTAATTTAAATTATTGGAAAAATAATAATAATACTGATTAATGTTTTAAATTTATAAAGCAATTAATTTTGTAAATTTATTTTCAAAAATAAATAATTTTAAAAAACTACATCTGACGATTATATAATATGTATACCTGTAAATGAATACAAATATTATTTGCAGTTTTGGGAGGAAAAAAATTGTTAAATTAAAATATTTGAAATTGATTTTACTGTAATGATGTGCTTAAATACATAAGATAAAGCTGAACAAATATTATATGAATGTTTCCAGGATAAATTAAAAACAAAATGTCATGACTTCTCATTCTCTACACAAATTTAACTGATGTGCTAATAGAATTACATGTAAGCAATTGGCAGCAATAAATGTTTTAAATGTGGTTAAAATATTTCAACCAGGATTAAAGAATTCACAGTCAATAACCAGAATAAGTATTAGATTTCTAAAACAAATAATCCAATAATAACTACAAACATACTTAAATTAAAATTAAACTATATGTAATTTGATCTATATAAACTTTTAGTATAAATTGTTTAAAACTTAAGAACTTCTGGGTGTGAAAATATTATATTTAGTTTTTCTGATTTATACATTTTAATATGTTTTATAAAAAGATACATATTTATGGCAGTTATTATTATGATGTTAATATATTAAGTTTGTGTATTGTTTAAATTTTGTTTTATAATAATATAAAATCTTTACATGGGTTTATTTATTGTTGATAATTAAAGGAATAGATTTTGATTACTGTCCAGATAAATAAATTGCTAGAGATTTTATGTAAAATGTTATAGATTTGAATTGTTATAGATAATTGTTTAGGCAATATTGAGTAAACTGTTTGAGATCATTGGACAATGTGAATGACCTAAATTTAAATGATTTCTGAAATTTTATTTTACATATATTGAATAAATAATTGTTTTAAAGGCTTGATATAACTTTATCAGAATCTTATTATAAAATAACAATCCAACTTAATTTGATTTCATGGATTTATTAGCTATTTATTTATAGAGATGAAGTATTGGGTATGTGCATGTATATATCATAATTGGTGCTAATTTAGTATGTGATCTCTGCAATTTTTAATTTGAAAAATGATTGAAAACATCTTCTGACACATTTAAGTGATAAAAAACAAATACCAAAAGTGGAAAAAGTTAGAATGTAAGTCGTGTCACATAACTATAAAAAGCAAAAAAACCTACATATTTTTAAAATATAAGATGCTCACATATTTTTAACATATAAAAAGCATGGATATTTAAAAAGCCAAAGTGTAAAAAATTTAGAAATCTAGTCAAGCAAAACTTTACAAAATAGATCTGAGATCGCATGATAAAAATATAAATAAATATAACCATGCAAATAAAATAGTATTGTTATAAGGTATTTTTTACCCTATAGATTTGATACTATATATATATGTGTGTGTGTATAAATGAAAATAATATTTATTATTTAGTGCTAAATTTCATTTTAAGCAAAAGCTACAGCTCTCATTCCACTGTCTTTATACACCTAATTTTAATGTTAAGTAAATTTAATTTTTTGTCTTTTACTTTTTATTAAAATTATACTTTTTAAAGTGGGTATAATATATATAGTATAAAAATATCTATCAATAATTTTTTTTAAAATTATTTATTAATTTTTGTAAAGTTTGCAAAAATGATACCTTTATTTTGAGGATATGTAATATATTACTTTTTTTGCCTTTAAACATCATTAAATCTGTAATAGTTAAATAGATTTATAGTTTATTGTATTTATGTTTTTTTTAATAAACAAAGAGCATTAAATTTTTATTGTACAAATGTGCTCAAAAGTGTGTTTAAAGTGGCTTTAAAATATTTTTAAAAAGCTTTATTTAGGACTTTAAAATGCAAATTAGTTATATTAAGTATTTGGATGGATAATTGTTGATGTAAATAGCAAAAAAAAAATTAAGAGAAAATTGTAAAGACTAAACTAATTTTTACTTAATAAGGATAGAGGATATTCTGTGGATCATAGAGAGTATATCTAAGAAAAAAAATGAAGTATAGCTTTATATCAGTAGATACAATTGAACATTTTTTAAAAAACATAGATCTGGAAATGGAAAAAACAGGATGGAAAAATCAGAAAAGTAAAAATATTAAAAAGAAAAAGAGTATTTTTTGAAAAAAACTATAAAACGAATTTAATTGGACATGTATTTATAGTTGTTACAGAAATTATTTTAAAAAAGATTATGAAAGATAGAAGAAAAGAGATTACAGAAAAAAGAAATTGATCAACGATCTGAAAGTGGAAAAAACTACTCACTACTCAATTTTGAAAAGTAAATCAAAAGAGAAAAATCTTGAATACTATGATTTTGTTTGATAAGTTGGTAATGATCCATATCTCTAACAATGCATGTTTTAATTTATTATACAAGGCAAATGCAGATGCTATAAATAGAAATCAATAATTATTAAAATTTATTAATAATATTAAATGAGATAAAATTATTCCACAAGTTTTACAAAAAAAAAAAAATCTTTGAAGAATTTTATAGCACTGAGATTCTACTAATTTTTATTCACTTTAATAAAATTATACAAAACTGATATTTTATAAAATATTACTGGAATTAAACTGATCAACCTTGCTACTTGAGATAAACTTTAAAACTTGCATTTTAAAATTATCTTAAAAAAGCCAAGGTCTTTTGAATAAAACAATGGGTGCTGTAAGAACAAATAAGCTATTCTTTTAAAATGTCATTAAATCTTATTTTTTATATTTTATTTAGATATTTTCCTCTAATAATTCAATAAAAATATATATTTAAAAAATATTTTTTATTTGGGCATAATTCATTTCAATGACTAAGGCAGGTGTCTCAATGCCTCACCTATGGGAACTGGCTCCGGGTGCTATAATATTTAAAAATTTATTGAATAATTGTTTTTCTTTTTTTGTGTAATTATTTCTAGTTTTTCAATCATACCTTTTTTTCTTCATAACAATATCTGAAATTTTATACAATGAAATAAAACATAAAATAGCCTAACTTAAAAATTATCTAACATCTTTGAATTTTCCAATTCAATATTGTTACTCTGATAATCAAAGGAAGAGCATTTATCACTTGTAATATTTTTATCAAAAATTTTGATAAGAAATTAAAAAGATCAATTTATCTGTACATTTTTTATTATTTAAGGAAGCTTTTTATAAAGTTGACCTAAAATACCAACAAAACATTTTACAACTTTCTTTTACAGTAAATTGAAATGTTGATAATGTTATACCTTTCTAGCCAATGAGTAGAAAAGAATTACACTTGGCATAAATCTGAGGTCTCAAAAATATGCAATAAATTAGAAGTGGGCACAAAACATTAGATTTTTTTAAAATTTAGTCTATTGGCTTTGAATTCAATAATTTGTAAGTTTGCATCTGGATGATAAAATCATTAATTCTAGCTTTGAATTCTAGTTTTCACTGATGAAGATAAGAGACAGAAATGAATCTGACAATTAGAAAATTATAGCACTATACTACATGTTGGGCATTAATAATTTTAAGGAGAAACTCTCACTATAAATACTTTTAGAAATGATTCTGTAAGTTGAATTTGGCATGTCCATCTTAAAATTGTGGTACTCATTTATATTTATCCTTCTTACCTCATCCTAATAAATATTATATTTCTCATCCTTACCAACTGATATATTGGTTCCTTAGCCACTCTTATTTTGCTTCAAATATCTTGCAAGATTTATCTTTAATATTCTTGTCAAAACTTTGTAAAAAATTCTTCACATTCATTTCCAATGCCACAATTCAAACCCTTCAAACTTTTCAACTCTTATAATAACCAGTTTCAAAACTATAGAATTTAATTTAATAAATATATTTTTCTAACTATTTCATCACATATCTTTTTTTTTATTTTTTTGAGTTTTTTTTTTTGATATTCATAACTTTTTTCTGTGTACTACTTTATATTTCATTTATTCTGTTACTTATTTTTTTAAGTTATCACATTTGAGTGATTAATACTATACCTTACAAATACTTTTGAAAGATTTTTTCAAAAAAAAAAATGTAATGAGTTATACAATAAGAAAATGAAGTAAACATAGAAATTTGATTGCTTATCTAGATATATAGGCATTATATTCCATGAAAGAAAAGTTTAAAATAATGAGTGTGCTAATAACTCTAACAAGCTCAATCAATTAATGCTGCAAGAAAAAGCACTTAAAAATTTCTATCTAGAAACATTCCCATCCCAACCCAGTTTCAAGCTATTGACTATCTTCAGTGAGGTGCTAATACATTCCAGACATTAGATACAAAATAACAACAGAAAGCCTGCACTTATCTAATAGTTAATGATTTAATAGAAAATCTGAAATTTTCAGACACCTATATGTCTCCAAATCCAGCTATCTAACTTAAATAGCTCTATGGGCCTGAATAATTTTCAGCTACACCATATATTAATATCTTTAGCAATATAACAGCATTTAAGACTTAAATGCAACTTAACTTGATAAGCTTGTAATTATAAATTTAAATGATGAGCATGGTAATAGCTCTACCAAGCTTTATCGATAGATCCCACAAGCGAAAGCATTTAAAAATATGTATCTAGAAACATCTCCATCCCCAAACCAGTTTCAAGCTATTAGCTATTTTATTGGCCATTTCATTGGGTGTCTCAACATAAACTTTTTAAGGCTATGTAGATATTTCTAAATAATTATTAAAGCTATAAAAAGTCAAATGTATACTTTTATTATTTTTTTTCAAAATTTTGAATGAAGTTTATTGAATTAGTAAAAGGTGCTTAAATTACCTTAGAAAGTTTTTCTGTGATTCTCAATTTCTAAGTCTTACTGTCAACATTGACATTTTGTTACAATTAATGTTATCATAAATGTTGTGCAAGAAATATATGTTAAGACATGAAGATACTCTCCAATTTCATATTTATATCTAAATTATAATTAATACAAATCTTATAATTTTTTCTTTAAAATCATTGAAAATCAACATTTATAAAATATCATTGGAAGCAGATTTGTGTGTCTTATTTCCAGTAAATTTGTCTTTTAAAATGAAGCATAATTTTGCTGTATTTATTCAGTGGCTACTTTTTATACATTATTTGAAGCTATTAATCTTAACATTTTAAACACCCTAAGATTTTAATCTTAGCTAATATGTCATAGGATCAAATTACATTGATTATTTAATTTTTAAACAAAATTTGATATAGATTAAGAGAAAAAAAAACATGCAATGTTTTATTTATATAGTACCATTGTACATTAATTTTATAACTCAGGCTATTAAAATAAATAGTTTTAAAACTATTATCATATTTATTATAAGATATTCAAGCATATAAATAATTTCTACTCAAAACATAAATACTTAAAATTTTTGAAATCATTGGATTAGATTATATATAATGTCTACTGAATGAAATAAAAATTTAAAACAACGCTTCATACCAAAAAAAAGGTTATTTATAAAAGAACTAGATTTAATATTCTGGTTATACTATTATTTAATGCTCTCTGATTACACATTTTTCACATTGGGATAGTTAGTGAATGTTAAAAATAAGTAATATAGATTAGATATAAATTACAAATCATATGACTTTTTTTTTGGTTTATTTATCTCACAGATACAAATATGAACTCTTTGCATTCAGTCCACAAAATTTTGATTGTAGTATAGTTTCTACCAGATCCAAGTTTTAATAAACAATTTAATAAAGTATACTTAAAAAAATATTAAGCAGAAAAATAAAAATTAAAAATTGATTTTAAAAATGTATTTTTTTAATTAACAGTGCAACCACAAGTAAACTAACTGCAAAATATCACAAAAATGGCTGGTGTTTTAGTTAAATACAATAAAATGAAATTAAAAATTATCATCATTTATGTATTATAACTTTTACATTTCATCAATAATTTCATTAGAAAAAGAATTAAAAAATACAAATGTAATGTTTTTGTTTGTTTGTTTTGGAGAGAGAGGGAGGGAAAGAGAGATAGGAGAGGTGAAAGAGAGGGGAGGGGGAAAGAGGGAAAATGGGTGGAAGAGAGCAAAAGAGAGGGAGAAAAATAGAGCAAGAGAAGGAGAGAGATTTAAATACTGAATATTTGTTTTAAAATGCATGCACTTTATGATGCTAAAATATAACATAAAGTTCACTACTTTGTAAATGTTAGTATATCATTGAACAGCTAATACTAAATGATGTGGACTCGGGAAGGGATTATACTAATCTTATTGTTAAACCTCATCTCTGTAAATATTCTTTGAATAATTATTGTTTGCTTCAAAATGCAATACAAAAAAAGAATTTTCAAATTATTTAAAATTAATTAACTTATTTGGAAGCAAAGGACATTTCAAAAAATGCATTTTGCTTGCTAATTACTAGATAAGAATTTCATTAGTTTTTTACATTTGTTTTGCCTTCATATAAAAATAAGTAAATACCCATTAACTGAACAGTAAAAAATAGTGAGCTGATTTGGTTATAAACCAGGTATCTGGAAAAAAATTCAAAGCCTGATTGATACCTGAAAAAATATTCAAATGCTATCCAGGAAAGAAATCCTAATAGGTAAACTATAAATTATATTAAATGGAAATATATTTAACTGATAAAAATTATACTATTTTATTACATACCTGTTGGACAAGGTCCACATAGAAATGTGCCTGGGTAATTGAAACATTCAACATGTGGATTTTCTGAGCAAGCTCGGTGGGTCAAATTACTACACTCATCAATATCAACATCACAAACTGAATTGTTTGAACTAGTGGTCCAACCTTCATCACAAATACACTTGTAATTAGGCTGAAATAATATTTACTAAATTAGTATGAATAAATAAATGGTGATATGATAACATTTATATATTCAAAAATATAAATGTGAATGTTCATTACTAATGTAAAATTCCATGCATATGGTAAAACAGTTTTGAATAACAGTATTGATAGAATTCAATTTCTCTAGAAAAAAGTGTCATACTGGTTAAGAAATATGTTGTGAGAAATCTTAATTGTTAGCTATGTATATTTTAAAATAGGTTTACATCATGACTATGACGTACATAGATAAGAAAATTTCTGACCAGATTTAACATATACCAAGTAGAAACAGATAGACTAATCTCTCTATTGATGGCCAAATAGTTTTCAGCCATGTTCATTAAGTTTTCTATTTAAAATAGTATAAGCATTCATCTTGTATAGTGAAAATATTTGACTATATACAAATAAACATAGCAATTAATCAATATATATATATATTGTACCGGGTTCGAATATGGGATATCGAAACACTGGCCTCTTAGGCAGAGAAGAACATATGGAGAGTATGTATGCCTAAACGATAGCTATAAAATATATAACTAGTGTTACATTTCCAGGACATAGCTTCTTCTCAGCTGTTGAGTTCAACACCACGTTCAAAGCACTTTTTTTTGTTTGTGTATAAACACGGGCACCAGCTATCTATTCAAGAATGAATAAATAACGCACTTTGAACAATGGCCACTAACTCAACGCCTAAGTTTTACCCATAGACTAGCTCAGTTGTTTGTAATCACTAATAGATTATACATAATTAGTGGTGGAAAGAATTGATAAAAAGAATTGACCGACAAATAAAGTTTAATTTTAAAGACAATTTATTAGCTAACATTTACTAATTTTAAACCTTTTATAAATCTAAAATAACACACACGTTTTAAATCAACACACTATAAATAATGTTTGACATTTATAAAATCATATAGCATTCACAAACATGCACATCAATAGTTCATTTTATGCATGATTATAGAGTTCAAATTACTTGTCTCTGGATGCTTTATGAATTAATGCAATGGATATTATGGTATAAACAAAAATAAGCAAATGTCTTGCCTAGAATTTTGAGCGTAGATTTAGAACTTTGTTTTCTTCTTGTTTGCTGCTTCTTCCAGCCAGTTGGGATGTTTCCTTGATGAGTTTCCTTATTATTCATGATTATTACTATTGGAGACAATTAGATACTGACGGAGATTTTCTAGGATGTTACACTGACATTATTTCACGGGCAGATCTTGCTGTTTTCATCGTACTTTAGGTGTAGAGAAATGTGCGTTCCCAAAAGCTGCTCAGCACTGCATTTTGTTTCTGGATACAATTAACTCAACTGATTGTCCTCTCTTGACTTAACTGACTCAATTAATTTCTGAATTGAACTCAACTGACTGTCTGATAAAAAAAGGGTCTATTTATACCTGCGACGTGTTGTCCTTGTAATAACCTCCGGCAATATCTGTTGTCAAAATTTCATTGATAATCCTTTGACAACATGTTTTGGAAGATTGTTTAATTAATAATAGCCATGCAAAACGTGTTGTTTTATATTTTTAATTAATAGCCATTGGTTTTTTAATGATAATCTTTTTTTTAAGTGTCATAGCATCAGCCGGGATGTGAACCCGCAACCCGGGCAACTGCCTGCAAGTGCAAAGCAGTCATGCTGACCTCTCAACCACCAATGCAAGACAATGATAATCTTCTTTTATTTCATTTTAATATTTATTACGCGTACATTTTTTATTTATTTACCATCGCACATATATAACTAGTTTTAAGATTACTTTTTTCTTTAATTCAAATGAAAAGAGATTTGTATTTTTTAAACTTTAAATTATTTATATTTTACGAATACTAATAAGAAAAACTCTTTACTTTCTTTTATAAAACTTTTAGTTTAACTTTTCTAATGAAAGACCCCTCTCCCCTTCTAATTAATAAATTGTAACTTTTATTTCAAACTCTTTTACGAAAGATTTTTATTTTAAAACTCTGACTTTTTAATTTTACTTTTGACAGCAAACTGATGTTGTTTACTTAAAGAAACCCTTTAGATTTTTTTAACTTATTTATTATTTTAATAATGTTTTAGGTAAAATTACTATGTGCCAATTTCAATATTGGTACAATATATATATATATATATACACCTTTACCACTTAGCAATGGCAATTGGTCCTCCAAAACTCATCATTATCAAGAATATCATAGACAAAATACGTAATTATAATGGGGGTCTATGGGAAAAAAATTGGTCGGTTCCAGTGACGTAAAATATCCACATTGATTTCCAAGCTCAAAGATATTCTTGATTTTTTCATGACAATGATGACTAAATATGGTACCTAAAAAGAAGTTTTATATCACTAGGAAAAAAAATGCATATTTTCACTTTAAAAAGTACTGAACAGCAATGAAACTAAATTTGAATTTAAAAGTTTTTATATTCTTCCCCAGAAATTTTTCATCGTAATGAAAAAAAAAATCTATATTGAAGTACTTTTTTTAAAAAATTGTATTACAGTACATATTACTACTATACATTTATTTTATTACTTATAGACAGGGTATGAGCACAGACTTTCACATGACCCACCACTCTCCACACTATCTCATAACACTGTGAAAGTCTGTGCTCATACTCTGTCTATTACATATATAGACACAGGTCTATATAAGTTTGTGTATTTCATTTATTACTTATGTGAAATTATTCAAATTAAAAAACAATGTTTAATTATTAATTATTTAATTGAACATATAGAAAAAAAAATCAACTTACTTTCAAAGTAAAAAATCTAACTTCTAATTTTCTAAAACATACAGGTAGGTTTATTTTTCTTACTGTATATTTTTAGTAATGTAATAATGCCCCCCATTCGAGTAGAAAGATTTTTAATTAAATGCAATCTGTTTTTTTTTAAACTTTTCTAATTTGACATCGTTTTAAAATATTTTTTTTTGATTTGAAACAACTTGAGTGTAAACAACATGTTTATTAACGAAGTTACAAAATCAATAACCATTTTTACATAATTATCGTGGTGTTCTAAAAATAATATATCATATTTAAGAAACACACACATGCAGTTTAATATTCATATTTAGTGTTTTCCTGAAAGTTTGTGATAATGGTATTTTATTTGTCTTGTACTGTATTTATATATTGGAGCATTTGTACACAGTATTATCAACAAATTAAAAATCCTCCTTTTTCTTTTCAAAAATTTTATTTTCTTATCTCAATACTGAACATATATATATACTGTATATACAGTATTTATATAATACAAAACTCCGTTTCAACTGTTTATCTTCATACAATCATTTTCAAGGATATCTCTCCCACTGCTATATTTTATTACTCTTTCTTTTACAATATTTAATTAATAGTTTTAACAAGGCTGTAAACCTTAGCAATGAGCATCTGAAAAAAATTGTCACTAGGGACCTCTGTAGGTCTTTAAAACACATGCTTACGCTATGAAGAAAAGAGAGAATAATTACAAATCAACATTGAAACGTTGGAGTTTATGTATTATATAAATATATATACTATATATGTTCAGTATTGAGATAAGAAAATAATGTTTTTGAAAAGAAAAAGGAGAAGGATTTTTAATTTGTTGATATTATTGTAGAACATATATACATATTTTAAAAGAAAAAGTGGATGAACATTTGCTGTGTTATTTATTATATATGATGTATACAGTATTATAGATAAAGTAATTATAGATATTTTAAGGGTTTTATGAATAAAATATTGTATGTGTATACAATTACAGCAAAGTCATTACCTGTATACATATTACAATAATATACTTTTGCTTTTGGGTATAATATAGCTATCTCTGACATCATCAGTGATGCAAAATTCAAGATGGCTGCCAAAAAATTTTTTTTTAAATTTTTCCTGATCGTTATAGCGAATAATCGATTGTACATCAAAGTAGTGGGTACAAATTGATGATGATCGCTATTACAAAATATCGCTAAGTAGACAATCGCTAAGCAGGGTAAAGGTGTGTATATATATATATATATGCATATTGTTTATAATGTAATTATAAGGTACTTGAATCAAACTTTCAAGCTCATTATATCCAAGCTATTTTATACAACTGAGACACAAGACCATATACATAAGTGCTGGTTCAGCACAAAATACATATATATTGGATATCATTTATTTTTTACACATGTATGTGATGTGTATTAGTTGTATATGAGTAGATTGGATAGATGTAGGGAGCTTGAAACTATATATA